>JALIZH010008853.1:0-48891 GCA_030522465.1 Rhipicephalus appendiculatus | reverse complement strand
AGGATCACATCATGCAACGCATTAGCACGTCACGCGCACGCAAAGTCATGTGTGCATTGCGTGCGTGAGCCAGCCCGAGCAGGCGAGCAGTGTTGTGTTCAGTAGTCGGCGTTCTCTGTGGTATGCAGCTTGTTTCTGCGGGATTGGTGCCTCGGTGACCACACGTTTGGAAAAGCTGGCACGGATATGGATCCTTGCCGTGACGCACCACGCCGCATTGCTGGAACTGCAATTTGGGACGACGCACCAAAAACGCGCCAAGCGTTCTCAGGGCTCGTGGCTTCACGACGCGGGTACGGCGAGAACACGAACGCACGCGAAAGAGAGGCAGATTAGCCTCGCATCTTGCTGCTATTCCAAGTAAAAAAAACTGTTCAAAGCACGCGCACATGCCGCTAGTATGTTTTGTTACCTCTCTCAACTTTCATTAATCGATTCAAGCAACAGATTACAAAATTTCACACGTTTACTCTAGGAATTCTCGCACTGTCACGTGGCCACTGTGGAGACACGTCAGAAGAGACACGTCAAAGCACGCATTATACATGGGGGCATTACTTGTCGCACGTCATCCCCTCCATCTTGGGGCGCGCGCCCACGAGACGAAGCGCAAGCGGCATTCAGCTTGGAAATTTCACCCATTTCTGCGGCGCGTAGCCTTGCAAACTTGAGCACACACCATCTTGAACGCCCGTTATGCCCGTCAGCTCAAAAAATATTCAGACCTGGTGAGGGGCTCTTTAAGAAAACGTGTCAAATAAAGAGCAGTAATAGAAGATACGAGAGCTTCTGCAACGAAGACGTCTTTGTAAACCTGTTTATAAGAGTCGTATGGTAAAGATACAATAAAACTATGCTATCGCCTCAATGCTTAGCAAAGAGTGTTTAACAGAGAGTAGTGATAACATATCTGAAAGATTTGCAAAACACAGAAATGCGTTAGCCTGACGAATGTAACGCCATCAGCTTGGCTGTTTTATTGGTGTCCGCGAAGCGAAGCTCGTTGAATTTTTGTTTTCATTCCGTTTTTGCCATTTTTCGCGATTGCGGTTACGGACACCGGCGGTGGCGTACAACTGAACAAAGAACTGCTTTTGATTTAACGCGATAGCGTTTAAGAGCTCCTTTCGCAGAAATTCTGGCGTCGGCGTCGTTGGTTGTCAGCGAAAAATCATCATCTTGTCCGTGACCGAAAAATCAAGAAAGATGCAAATAAAATAAATAATAAAAATTTCCGGGTCCGAGTGAAGATCGAACCCGCGCCGTCTGCATGGCAAGCAGGTGTTCTACCACACAGCCACGCTTCTGCTTGGAAATACAGTGAAAATAACTTCCTCTGCTTGGAAATGCAGTGAAAATAACTTTTATGCTTCGCAAACGCAAGCGTCCTTTATATAGGCGTCGCAATATAACGTGTACTATCCCAGGAATATTGCGTGGTACAAGCGTACATTGCTATCGGGAGTCACAATAGGTGACTATCATATTGATTTCTTAGTTTAAAACAGGCCACCCATTACAAACTGCACACGCCTTACTGCGCGTATTCCCTTAAGACCACGTAGTGGGTGCATAGCAAGTATGCGCTAAGTGGTTGAAGTAGGCACTCGGGACAGGATGTCGCTATCGCGTTCAACTCTTAAAGGCGAAGATTAAGGGTCCGCCAGTTTTTTGATCTCATAACAGCTTTCGCTGTAAAAACAACCACGCATCAGACCTCGCGACGGCTCAACGAATGTGTTGTTTAAAGCTTTCCTCCATGTACGAAGAGGTCAGCCGTAATTCTTTATCGTCACCAGCGACAACATCAATAAAGTGCGCATAATGCTTTGCAGGAGTGTCGCTGGTACCTCGCGTCTCAGAATGAAGAATGATGACATGGTGGGTGCTTACCTACTACATAAAAAATATGATTGATGATGTAGTGGATACCCTCCAAGTGTAACTGCATAAGTTGCCTCAAGAGAGTTTACAACGCACTCTAGAAAGACCGCTCTTCGAGCTTTCACTGTGACTGTGCTGCGTGTTCGGCGCGGGCCTGGTGTTTTTTTTTTTTTTACAGCGCAAGTTGTAATGAGATCACAACAAGGGCCGTTTTTTGCGCCGTAGTTGTACGCCGCCGCCGCTGCCGGTGTCCGTAACCACTATCGCACGAAATGAGACAAAGCTAAATAAATAAAAAAGATGCCTATGCCAGAATGGTAGTCGAACCCGGGCCCTCTGTGTGGCAGCCCAGCACTCTACCGCTCAGCTACGCCGGTGCTTGAAACTGCGTTGCAAATTGACCCTATGCAGGCTTTATATCGGGTAAGGAATCGCGTTAACATGCTTTGTAAAGCGTTTTATAACAGTAATGTAACAATCAGGTGTCTCACAATGCAAATTGCGTAACGACTGCGTCGTTCAATGCACGAGCCCATTACAAATTCCAAAGGTATAATTCTTCATCGTCGTCAGCCACAAGATCAACAAATTGCACAAAATGCGTTACAAGTGTGTAGTGGGTACCGCGCTTTTTCAAACAATGACGAATAATGGCATAGTGGAACAGTGGCCCACTACACAAAAATTATGATGATTTATGGCATAG
Source organism: Rhipicephalus appendiculatus (assembly GCA_030522465.1). Lineage (NCBI taxonomy): Eukaryota > Metazoa > Arthropoda > Arachnida > Ixodida > Ixodidae > Rhipicephalus > Rhipicephalus appendiculatus. The sequence goes on along the minus strand of JALIZH010008853.1, from coordinate 46,301 downwards.
TGGGTACCATGCAAGTGTGCTTGTAGTAGTTGCCCCAACAGTGTTTAAACAAGGCTCTAGAAAGGCTGCTCTTCCAGCTTTCGCTGTGAATGTGCTGCGAGTTCCAAGCAGGCCTGGCGTTTTTTTTTTTTTTTGTCAATTTGCGTGATAGCTGTTACGGACACCGGCGGCAGTGGCGATGGTGGACAACTACGCCACCAAGTTTCGCTGTTGTTAAGATCTCATATCAGATTTCACCGTAAAAAAGAACGGAGGAAAAAAAAACGGCAGATCCCACGCACTGTGGGAATCGACGTAATGCGAAGCAGCCAGGAAGGAGCAAATCCTGTTTTATATAATTTGCATGTCATGTTTTACATGTTAGGACGTGCCATTTATGTTCGTCATACAGTCACGTCGCGCAATACCAATTTCGGTGTATATCAAGCTAACGAAACGGCCGCGAGCGCGCCATGAGCGTGGAATGCAAGTCATGTCGCTCATGACATGTCATGATTTCCATATTACCACTTATATATATTTGTCATACAGTCACGTCGCGCAATACGAATTTCGGTGTATATCAAGCTAACGAAACGGCCGCGAGCGCGCCATGAGCGTGGAATGCAAGTCATGTCGCTCATGACATGTCATGATTTCCATATTACCCCTTCCCATATATATTTGTCATACGGTCATGTCCTCAACACGAAATTTGGTGTATCTGAAGGTAACGAAACGGCCGCGAGCACGCCATGAGCGTGGCATGCAAGTGATGTCGCACATGACAACTCATGATTTTTCATATTACCACTTGTCATTTATGTTCGTCATACGGTCACGTCACTCAATACCAAGTTTGGTGTATATCAAGCTAACGAAACGGCCGCGAGCGCGCCATGAGCGTTGCATGCAAGTCATGTCGCACATGACAAGACATGATTTTCATATTACCACTTGTCATTTATGTTCGTTATACAGGCACGTCACTCAATACCAAATTTGGTGTATGTCAAGCTAACGAAACGGCCGCGAGCGCGCCATGAGCGTTGCATGCAAGTCATGTCGCACATGACAAGACATGATTTTCATATTACCACTTGTCATTTATGTTCGTCATACAGGCACGTCACTCAGTACCAAATTTGGTGTATATCAAGCTAACAGAAACGGCCGCGAGCGTGCCATGAGCGTGGCATGCAAGTCATGTCGCACATGACAAGTCATTATTTGCATATTACCACCTGTCATGTATGTTTGTCATGCAGTCACGTCACTCAATCCGAAATTTGGTGTATATCAAGCTAACGAAACGGCCGCGAGCGCACCATGAGCGTGGCATGTAAATCATACTTTTCATGACAAGTTAGTCATGATTTTCATGATATGACCAGCCATTTGCGTTCGTCATAGAGTCATCTTATGTCATACCAAATTTGGTATAAATCCCATTAACGATACGGCCGGGAGAGCACAAAGTCGTAGGCGGCTAAATAGATAGAAAGCTAGAGAGATACGCTCAAACTCGCCGAAGTTCGCTAAGAAATGCTCCGCATTTAAAAGGCGAAACGCGATGCAAACGCGGCACACTGATACAGCGCTGACTCAAACTAAGCCGGTGTGCCGCAATACAGCTTGCCTGATAATATGGCGTTTTTAGCAGGTAAAATGCCACCGTTCGATTCACGTGTTTACATATTTTTATTTGATCTCACTCATACTTGCTATCCCATAAAATGTAAAAATGAACATATTAAAACAAGAAGTAGCCAATTTGTTTATATAAAAAACGACCCGCCAGGTCAACTTACAATATTATTATTACTGCACTCCTATGTCCGGAAGAAATTCGGCGGTATTGAAAAACATGTGCCACAGAAACTGCATTCTACATTCTCTCCATTGTATTTTTTCCAAGTAACAAACTAACTCCGATTTGTGTTTTGTTTTCAGACGGACGCTGTACGCGCGATTCCTATAGTAAGTATAACGATATAAATAATTCGTGCTCTTTTTTCGGTGTACTTTTATTTATGACGAGCGTTTGTCACCAGCTTACAATCGTTACAGCCAGGGGTGCAAGAATATCTGAACTTCTGAACGTTTTTCTCCAATAGTGTTTGCTATTTGATTTAATTGACCCTGGAAATCTAAGATTCGAAGTATTCCAAGATAAGGGAAAATAAATAAATCGGTTATCTTCACAAAAAGTCAAAGTCCAGCGCTTCAAAATGACGCGCAAAAACACCATTCCCTTCGCGAAGTGCGACCTATCAAAATGCGGCAGATCCCACGCATTGTGGGAATCGATGTAATGCGAAGCAGCCAGCAAAGAGCAAATCATGCTGTACATAACATGTATATCATGATTTATATGTTAGGACCTGTCATTTATTTCCATCATACAGTTGCATCACGCGGTACCCACTTATGGCCTATATCAAGGTAGCGAAGCGGTCTCGAGCGCCACATGGCATTGAAATCACGTTTTACATGAAATGCATGTCATGATTTTCATGTGACCACCTGCCATTGATGTTCTTCATACAGTCACGTCGCGCAATACGAGTTTCGGTGTATATCAAGCTAGCGAAACGGCCGCGAACGCGCCATGAGCGTGGCATGCAAGTCACGCTGTACAAGACACGTCACGATTTTTATATTACCACTTGTCAGTTATAATTGTCATAGAGTCACGTCATGCAATACCGAACTTGTATACAAGATAGCGAAACGGCCGTGAGCGCACCATGAGCGTGGCATGCAAATCATGTTGTACATGACATGGATTTCATGATTCTCATTTTACGATGTGTCATTTTTATTTTCTTAGTTAGAGGCCATGAAGAAAGTGCTAGCCGTCTGGCTGCCCTGTTTTTTCCTCTCGTGCTTGATGATGCTTTTCCTTCATTTGCGGGTCTGCTGGTGCTCGCGATGAAAAGAACATTCCCAGCCGCGTAGTGAAGTTAATGACGAAGTTCAAGCAGGTATAGGTGTTGTATGGGCCGTGTCACGATAGGTTTTTCTTGCTGTGTCACCTTGCATGAACAGACATGACCATGTGAACATCTAGAAACCCGCAAGATTATTGCTAGCTTCCATAGCGGCCGAGGTGACTTCTCGGAATGAACGATAATGGCGCAACCTTCCTATAGTAAAGTCCATGGCTGGTCCAGAAATTCCCGGTTAGAAACCTTCTGTAGGTATGTCTACGAATAATATCCGATCCCTAGGAGCTGCCGTCAACTTTGGTCGTGCGAAATGGTGTGGCAGTTAGCCCACATCCAAACATATGGCTCGGGTCAAAGTGCATGATTCTGCTTCGTCTGCCTCGACATAAGTTAGAGGCCCTGAGTTGAGTACTTCTTCGACCGCTGTTAGCGCTGTCAAAATTTCGTCAAAGTTCAGGCAACCTCTTCACAGACTTTTAAGCAGCGAAATGCACGCAGATCTAATCAGTCCACTCGACCAAGGAGCATTGCGCACTATACCGTTGGCGGTTGAATGGTTCGCAACGTTCTTTTGTGCAAAGATCTGAGACAAACGCCCTAATCCACTGACATCTTTTGAAATGTGCTCTAGTCGTCCAAACAGGTAACACAGGACTGCGAAATAGTATGAAGCATGGTAAAAATAATTCAGCGTTCATACTACGGAGGAGCTCAACATGAATTGTTTGCGAAACAATACACATGAAAAGGGCTACGTCGCACGTTGCATCACCGTGATGTGTTCGTGGTAAGAGTGGGTTGCTGAAATCTACACCGACAACCTCGTAAAGTCTTGTTGGTACTATGCGCTTACTTGACAAATGAGCCATAGGAGTACTTCTTGGTGTCGCGGCGAACCATTGCACACATTGCAACTGTGTGTAACTTCTTTCACCAAGATATGCCCACTCCAAATCCAGTAACACTCTCTGAGATGGCTGAGCACCTCCTGTACACTTCCGCATAAGCCTTGTTGATAAGCTCTAATAAAAATCAGGGTGGATGAATGATGACTAGCTGGAAGAATTCTTTGGTTCTTGATCCCTAATTCAGAATCGATAAGCGTCCGTCAACTCTTAGAATCCCGTTAATGTCTATAAACTAGCGAATAATGGCAACAGATTGCCAAAATATAAGCGCACGGTGATTTCAAATGATTGCATCCGCTTGATCACTTCAATAGGTCGCTTATTTGAAACCAGATATTAAAAGGTTACCAAGTTCCTAAAATGTCCATAGGAACTCGTACGACTCAAGTACTTGACTTCTCAAGGTGCAACGAAAGCCATCATTCTCCCTTTTGCGCACTCTGATGTCAAGGACGTAGGGCTTCCTTGAAAAGTCTACCCAAACTTATAGTTCATGGCAATCAGTGATACACTGTCCTCACACTTTAGGACGTCGCCGGTAGAGGCTCCCGCATTTGATGAGAGCCCATCAGTATGCTCATTACACTTTGCGTGATCACTGAAAGCGGAGCGAGTTGATCGCAAGATTTTAAAAGCCTCCATGTCAGAAAACTGAATTCATAAGAGCAGCTCCACTATTCGTCGATATTGAGCCGCTTGGTATGCAGCGCTGGCGAAGGGGATTTATTGGATAACTCAGTGGTGCTGTCCCAGAGCCATACATCATTGTTGGGCCAGTGTGCCGCAGAGTACTGGGACGCTGGCACGATGCAACATGGACGCTGGTGCGCTGCACACTTGCACACCCGTTCAGGGCCGAAATCGGGTTTTCAAATTGTTTAGTATAAAATTTCTTCGTGCCCACAACGTAATTATGGAAGAAACAAGAAGACTGCCACAAAAAAAGAAACTTAAAAAACGAGCAACCCACTTCCTCGGCGCACCGTACATTCTCAGTATCACACGTTACCGCTACGCCACATTTGAAATACGTGACACAACTTTTTTTTCTTTCTTGATATTATCACTAATTCCGGTAGCTAGTAGTTCCATTTTTTAGTTTAGAAACGCCGGTTTCAATCACCTCGTGCTCGCGACAACATAACGGAAGATAGTTACTTTGTTTTGTTCTGCCTAGCATCAGAACGTCTATCTGGCACGTTTTGCAGCAAAAGATATCAGCGTAACCGCACATCTGTTGCAGAAATCGCACTAACCGGCTTAGCGGCTAGTCAAACGTATGTAGAAACCATCGTGTATTTGAACTGCACACTGAACACTTGTTTTCGTCACCCGTTTGGACATATTTTCTGTTCTTGTTCACGTTTCGCGTACTATACATCCGTAGTTGTTCACCCCAGCCGGATCGATCATTAGGCTTAGAGCTCTATTCCGTGCGCCATCATCGCCGTGAAGATCGTGGATTTTCTATTACGACGAATCTAATCACCGTTCAAATGTAGTTTCGATCATGACTGAATCAAGCGATATCATAATTGCACCATTGATTACTCAGGAACACCGAGAGTGAACCTTACAGCGTCCACCTGCTTGAGGCTTTCAGCGGTAAGACCCCATATGGCAGGACTAACTCCTAGAGGATGTTGATCTTGATTATCAGACTAATACGAATATAATATTCTGTTCAATGATAAGTTCTTTCGATGCAGTGCTATGAATTACATTCACGACACTCGATCGCACACTTCAGAGCAAACACACGCACGCGCTTGACAGATGATTGCTTAAGCGTATACGTGCGTTCGTTGCCTAACTAAAACTGGGTATGTGTAGGACGCAGAATAGAATAATACTGTTATAAGGCATTGTGCATGAGCACGCCATTGAAGACGAGGAGACAGAGGAAGCTGGAATGTCGCGCCAGATGCTGGCAGCCGTTCGGTGGCACAGTTATTAACGCGATTGCGTTAAAGAGCTCATTTCGCAGAAATTCCGGCGTCGGTGTCGGTGTCGGCGCCGGCGCGGGCGTCGTTGGTTGTGAGCGAAAAATCATCACCTTGTCCATGACCGAAAAATCGAGAAAGATGCAAATAAAATAAATAATAAAAATTTCCGTGTCCGAATGAGGATCGAACCCGGGTCGTCTGCGTCGCAAGCAGGTGTTCTACCACACCGCCACGCTTCTGCTTGTGATTACGGCTAAAATGACTTCCTCTGCTTGCAATTGAAGTGAAAATAACTTTCATGCTTTGCAAACACGTGCGTCCTGTATACAGACGTCACAATACAACATGCAATATCGCAGTATTATTGCGTGGTACAAGCGTGCATAGCAATCGGGCGTCAGAAGATGTCAATATCATAACGACATTGTGTTTCAAAGCCGTGTACCCATTACAAGAGGCACACACGTTACTGCGCGTACTCCTTAAGACCACGTAGTGGGTGCATAGCAACTTCGAAAACATTTCCCGCATTTACCGCTCATAATTGCTCGTAGTTTAAAGCATGCTACGCATTACATAGTGTGCACTAAGGGATCGAAGCACGGACTAGGGACAGGATATCGCTATCGCGTTCAACTCTTAAAGGCGAAGCTTAAGGGTCCCCCAAATTTTTTTGTAAATATTGTAAATAATGTAGATTCAGTCTCTCCACTGTATTCGTAATCCCTGCGACAATCTAGTCGAGCTGCGCGGTTGAAGAAGCGCTGGCGCTGTACAACGGAGCTCCGCAGTGGTCGTCGACTTTTCATGATGGAAGACGAGACTGATGCCGCGAGCACTGCTGCTCCGGCGACAACAACGCCTGCAGCGGCCTCGGCAATGCCTGCACCGGCCACGGAAATGCCTACACCGGCCACAACACCGCCAACCTACGCGCTCACTCATCCGAAAAAAATCGCACACATCTCCCCGTAAAGGATCCCTCAGTATTATGCAAAGCACTCGAAATTGTTCTGGTACATTACCCGCGACACTGCCCACTCGCGCATGTGAATGAGTGACGACGCGTGTGTACAGTATATACAATGTGTTTCTGCCGTTGTTGTCGGCGTTGCCGCTTTGCCTTTCGCGGGCGAGAGCGCGTTCACGATGGTTTTCATCCATGGCAGAAAGACAATTTGTGGTCTGGAATGCGCTTATTCTTCATCGTCATCAGCGTCATCGTCATGACGTATAATGGGTACCCTGCATGTGCTGTTCTGTGATAGCAGAAAGAGAATGTGTGGTCTGGAACGTGCTTATTCTTCATCGTCATCAGCGTCATCGTCATGACGTATAGTGGGTACCTTGCATGTGCTGTGCCGTGATGGCAGAAAGAGAATGTGTGGTCTGGAACGCGCTTATCCTTCATCGTCATCAGCGTCATCGTCATGGCGTATAATCGTTACCCTGCACGTGCTGTGCCGTGATAGCAGCGTCTTCGTCATCTGGCCACGGCGGACAATGGGGGGACAGAGGTCGTTTATAAGATGCTTCGCATCTAAAAATCCACGCGCCTCCAAGAAGTGAAGCTGATGAGTGGGCGAAGCACTGGGGATCGTTCTGACCGTAAATGACGCTGACATTGCCCACTCGCGCATGTAAATGAATGACAACACGTGTGTACAGTATATACAGTGTTTTTACCGTTGAACCAACGCTTCCGGCGCCCTCATTTCCGGGGTAGCCGCTTGTTGTCGGCGTTGTGATTTTGCCGCTGCTTCCCGAGCTCGCCTGCAGGGTAGTTTGCAGTGTGCGTAGACACTGAGCCGCCGCATGCCGCGCTATCGCGCCCGGAGTAGCAGCTTGTTGTCGGCGTTGCCGCTTTGCCGCTGCTTCGCGAGCTCTCGCCTCCGGGGCAGCTTGTCTGCGTCGGCGTTGGCTTTCGCGTGTGAGAGCGCATTCACCTTCGCTTTCATCCATAGCAGAAAGAGAATCCTGCACTTGCATGTTGCCCGAGAGCGCACGCATGTGGCGCAGGAGCTGCGAAGGTTTGCGCTCAGCAAGCTCTGCGGACTGAAGTTGTCGTAGCTTCTGTTCTTCCGAGAGCGACAGTCGGCGGATAAGTGCAGTCTTCAGGTGTTCATAGAGGTTGGCCGTTGGTGGGTTGGCAAGGATATCCCGGACCTCGTTGGCATAACGTGCCTCCAGGTGGGCGACGACGTCATCGTAGCGGGTCTGGTCTTGCGTTATGCGCGCCAGGGAGAACTGGGCCTCGACCTGGGAAAACCAGACCTCGGGCGAGTCCACGCAAAACGACGGAAGCTTGACAGCAACACGCCAGGAGGCAGCGTGCGGGATGCCTTCTGTAGGAGCTCTGACGTTCTGAGCGGAGCCGGCAGGCACGGCCTCGGTTGTGGAGGCGTTGCGAGAATGCTGCTGTTGCTGGGTCTGCAGTTACTCTTGAAGTTGTTGCACTTGCTGGCGCAGAGCGGTGAGGGCTTCTTGGTCGGCCATGGCGGTGTAGTTAGTTCGGGTTCCGGGTCACCAGATGTGGGATGCCGTGTCGACGAAAGGACGCATCCCAACATAAAACATAACGATCATTTATTTAGCGTAGTAGCAACAGCGGGGCGAGCATACCCCCGCTGCGCTCGAACGGGCAGAGGAAGACTGAACCTTCCGAGCTTGGCAGCTTGGTTTAAAGCCACCGTCGATGACGTAAGCCTCCGGTGACGCTGCGGTGGCGCCAAGGTAAATGTAACTGTACGCGAAGCTTCCATAGAAGCCCATACGTTCAGAAAATGGCGGCTCATCAGCCGCTCATGGGGCTCAGCGCCATCTGTGTGAGGTGGGAACACTTCCGGCGGAACGAAAAATAAAGGGGATCTGACGCAATAGCTGGTAAACAAGTGACGTCATTTTGTTGGCACTAGCGCGAAATTCGATCTCAAATTATTTTTCATAGGGCCCTGATCGTTAAGGACTCGCGCTAAGGCGATCGCCGGCGAGTCCTCCACGAGTGTGCTTCAGATAGTGATGTGTAAGTGTACTACCGTTCAATTTTCCTCGGTTTCACTAAGAAACATTCTTGGAACTTTCATTCGGCGTTAGTGGCATCTTCCGCAGATGGATTAAAGCAAGCAGCAGCGTACCTTTCGCATTTGCAGCGTTGCTTATTTGCTTCGCACATACGCAGGTTCTTTAGCGCGCACATTGCTTGTGTTCTTCAGTTCTAACAAGAAGAAATGACGCCAAGTCACGCCAAAATTATGACATTTTAGTTTTATTCAACGGTCACAATAACTCGATTTGATTACACTGCACACAATGATCACCAAGTGAATAAGCACAAATAGTGTGCGGACAGTACATGCGCTTTATTTTGTCTTATGATCCGATAAATTACCGTTTCGTATGCAAATGCAGGTATCCCAATTGTAGCGCGATAGATAACTTAGCGATCTGCTCACCGATAACACGAATAATAGTGGCACTGCGGGTTCAAGAAGAAAACCGGGCCGCAGGAGTACTGATGCATGAAAGTCTAGTGAGCACAGTCCTCCGAACCATTGCGCTTATTCCTTATCTAGAAGACATGGGTCGCCGCCAGACATACGTGCGTTGCTGCTGCATCCTTGCCCACCACATCGTTTCCGTAGGTGCCGAGCCACGTACTCGGCGTTAAATGTTATCCGCATCATCTCGCTGCCCGTTGGACATTGTGCTCAAGACGTTCACCAACGATGAAACGCACGTCACAACTTCGCGCACAGTACAACATAAATTTTCACCACAATAATTCAGAGAACGCAAGCAAGTGCGGAACACTAGAACTCGTGAGGGGGTGTGTCAAATTTTGCGAGCGTGACTTTCCATGCAGCGCAAGGGCTGCAGTGAGTAATAATGGCGTGCACAGAGGGTGCTAGAAAAAAGATTTTTCGTAATAATAAAAGACTGTCATAAATGCTTTGCTCATTGCACCTACATAATATTGTTGGCGAAATAAATGTCATTTGTTAAACATAACGATTGCTTCGGAGCACGGAAGCTTGGGCGAGTTTGTAAGACATTTTGTAACTTCAAAGCGCCAAAAAACAAGGACAAACGAAAAAGAGTGGACACAACGAGCGCTAACTTGAAACTGAATTTATTACAAAGCAGAGTGAAAAATGAAAACCACATTAGAAGGCGCACATGCGCGCACACATGCGCAGACGGCTGACAAAAACCCACAAAAAATAACAGAAAGTCACTTAGGAATGACGCCAGACTTCTGTAGCAAATTGTATTCACTTTCAAGCAGATGCAGTGACGGCTGGCTGACACACGCGTCGCCTTTCCCTTTTATCAGAAAGGCTTCGACAATCCCCCTTGTTAATTTATTCCCGTGTTTGAAAATGACAGAAGTGTCAGAGAACCCAGGTAGGCATCCGGAATCACTACAATGCCGCGCAAGGTGGGAATAGGCCGTGCCTTTAAGCGAGCTTAAAGGCACGGCCTATGTGGTACACAGGAACGTGGTACACAGGGGGCTGTGTACCACATTCCTTTCGCTTGTGGGCAGTGTTATATTGGTCAGTCGGGCTGATGCCTCAATGTAAGGCTTAGAGAGCACCACAGCTCGCTTAAAGGCACGGCCTATTCGCACCTTGCGCGGCATTGTAGCGATTGCGGATGCCTACCCGGGTTCTCTGACACTTCTGTCATTTTCAAACAGGGAAATAAATTAACAAGGGGGATTGTCGAAGCCTTTCTGATAAGAGGGAAAGGCGACGCGTGTGTCAGCCAGCCGTCACTGGATCTGCTTCAAAGTGAATACAATCTGCTTCAGAAGTCTGGCGTCATTCCTAAGTGACTTTGTGTTATTTTTTGTGGGTTTTTGTCAGCCGTCTGCGCATGTGTGCGCGCATGTGCGCCTTCTAATGTGGTTTTCATTTTTCACTCTGCTTTGTAATAAATTCAGTTTCAAGTTAGCGCTCGTTGTGTCCACTCTTTTTCGTTTGTCCTTGTTTTTTGGCGCTTTGAAGTTGGTACAAGATTGCTTTGCCTTTGAATAAAACCTGGTTTTTTACTATTAGTGTTTCTTTCCTCCAAACATAGTCGCGCTTCAATCGCAGCTCCCATAACTCCCCATGCTGATGTCGCTGGCAATAGCTTCTGAACCGCTTTTCGCCCGAAGTTTCGCGACCTATTCGGATAGACCTTGGTGGCGCTGTCCCTTATCGGAGGCGTGTTGCAGCATGTGGGCGTGTCACGCCGGGCTAGCTGGTCGTGAGGCGGAGGCTGCGCCGGTTTGTGCGCAGTGTGTCGCCACAAGAGAGAGAAATAGATACAGATCCAGCTTTCGGGGACATTGCATGATCAGCGCTCCTAGCGGCCACTGCTGGAAGCTCTCCCGTCTTCAATGGGACATGGTCATTTTTCGACGATAAAAAATCGTAGAAGCGCAATTTCCAAAACTTCTTAAAGGGGCACCTTCTAGGAGCTGTACCGCACTTAACAAGTGCAGCATCGTTAACATCGGGGCTTCACATTCTGTTCCCACGACGACTAAAGTGTAAACAATGGGGTCCTATGGAAGCGGCCGAAATCACGCCTCGTTTTTCGGGACAAAAACGGGCCGTCTGAAAAAACTAGACGGAATCCTGCAAATTTCTCGGAGATCTGAGTAGTACGGAGACGAAGCTTTCATTTGAGGCCGCAATCATGTTTCTGTGTGGAGAAAAACACGTTCCAAAATGAAGTTTTCTACAACACAGTCGCGTCTACGACTCGCATCTTCGACCATTGTATCTTGATAACACCCATTTTACCGCCCCGCGCCCGCTGTGCGTTGTGGCCTAGGTGGTTGAGCGCCTGATCTGGCGACTCACGGGCGGTGAATGCGTCAAGGGTTCGCATCGCAGTAATTGTTTTCGTTTTTTTTTTCCTTTTTTTTTTTTTTTTTTACAGAATTGCTGTCAGTGGTGACGGTGCTCGGCAGCCGACCGGAAGGGCACCGGTTTGATCGTGGCCGCGGCTCTAGCATTTTCGAACGAGGCGAAAATCCACTAGTACTTGGATTTTGATGCTGTACGTAGATGTAAATTCACGTTAAAGAACCCCAGGTGGTCGACATTTCCGGCAGACTCTTCTGCCGCGACAGGGAATGGGAGACGCCCGCTAAGCGCTAAGCGCGTGCTGTAGGACGTCGTTTTTCCAGTCCAGACCTCCTCTACGGCGCGCCTCATAAACATATCGTAGTTTTGGCGTGTAAAGTTCCAGCAATTAATATTACAAGTGCGTCATTGCTGAAGATTTATTTTCTTGTTTTTTCGCTAAAGTGTTGCACCCAGAATCTTTTCTACAGAGCCGGTTTCGCTTCTAGATATGGAGCAAGTAAAGTTCTCATGTTTTAGTATTTTTTATTACGCAACCCATTATCTAAACAACAAAGGAAGGGGAACCAAGGGCCTATTTCAGTTAACCACAGCCTCAATAAGGCAACACATATTGAATCGAAGGAAAGCATGATAGAAGCTATTGATAGTGTAATGAAGCGTTTTAAATAAGCGCTATACTATTGGAGACTGACCAGCAATGGCAGAACCAGCGCAAAGCTTGCGTTGCCGAATCGTCTTCTTTTCTTTTCTACATCAGCAGCGTTCTCTGCTTCTGCAAGCAGTGCCGCTTTTAAAGAGTTTTAGAACAGCGTACGCGAAGCTTTGCGTTTGCGTTGCGCATGCGTCGTACGCTAGCCTCTTGCGGGCTCCCGTTAAGTGACCAACGCTAACGCTACGCCCTGCAATGCCGGCAAGCTTTGCTTGCGGTGTTCTAAAACTCTCTGTTTACTTCCCTTCCAAAACAGAGCCATCCTGGCGAATTACAGGCAGAATACCACGGCACTGAGATAGTAAGGCTTTAGCAGGTCCATTTCGCAATCTCATGCCTCGACATTGTTGATTACTAGATTAGAAGAAAGCTCAAGTGGCTTGACGCCGGACATCAAGTACGCGGCTTGTTAGACCATACGGGACGGGCCGCGGTACTTCGAAAGAAGTTTCGTTGACCGACCGGGGCTAGCTCAAGGAATCCAGAGCCACACAAGTTGATGATAACCTTGGCCGTTGATCCACACAAGTCAGTCCCGGGAATACGACGCTGAAAGGCTTCGAGACATCTCGATGGTGTATTTGGCGCTGCTTGCCAGCAGTAGAGTGAGATCGGGCTCTCTGGCGACCCTCTTCAGCGCTTAGCAGCTTGGGAACTGCCGTCGACTCTCTCACATAAGCGTGGCAAGGAGGTATTGCGCATAACGTGCAGGAGGGCTCGAGTCCTTATAGGTAGAAGACAGGAGAGAGTCTATTCGTGGTCTGCGTAGCAGTGTTTTGGGCGTACGTGACGAAGAGAATGACACGGTTCCAGTCTTAGTAAACGGAAGTGACGTACATTGTCAGCACATCACCTGATTTTCGATTAAATATTTCTGTTAAACCATTCGTTTTATAATTGTAAGATGTGGTCGTGTGGTGAAAGACCTTGCATTCCTCTAGAATTTCTTGACGACGACCGAAATACACGTCCTTCGTACGATGCGCGGCTCACGTAGTGCGCCGTGCTGTAGAATGACGTGGTGTGAAATGAGAGGCAACATTGCTAGCCGATGCAGATGACAATAGTGAAGTCTCTGCTTATCGTGTAATCGATGGCAACAATTATCTGTCGGTTGGCAGCAGGAGTGATGGAAAGAAGTCCATACAAATCAACACCGGCGAAGTCCAAGGGACGGAGAGGGCAAGTCAGTGGTTGTTACGGAGCAGGGAAATGGCAAGGGGGGATTCGTGTGGCGCTGCGCGACGCAACAAATGTAGCGGTGTAAGAAGCGGTACATTCTGCGTTGATAGTAGCAGAGCTGGAGGAAAGTGCAAATCTTCAACCCTTCGGCATGTGCACACTGTGAGTCAGCGTTGAAGGTGGCGCATATGTCTTAACGTAGATGGCGCGGAATAAGAGCGATTTGCGTCCATCATAGAGGTAGTTGTGATGGTCGATCAACTGTCACGAAGAATGAAATGGTGTGTTTGATGACTTATTTCTCTAGGGATGGTAGGTGACGTTGCTTCACGCAACAAGACCATATAGGGGAAGCAACGCAGGGGTTTTTGCGCCACTGCACAGGCATGTCGGTGACGGCTACAGCGGGAACGCGTCGTAGATGGACAAGAAGACCGCCGCTAGAATGTGTATTGATCGGCGGATGCAGGGGGGGGGGGGGGGTTTACGGGGTTCAACCGTACTTTATGTATGCTTGTGCGTGCTTTGGTAGGTGCATGGCTAGCATAGGCAACCAGGGTTGCCGTTGGGTGGACATGAAAAGGCGCCAGAACTCACGCCAAAAGTAGCCGAAGTAGCCATGACATTTGATCCTATCGCCGAATTTCTCGCCAAACAGAACAGAAGCGCTATTATCAACAGAGTCTTTACTATTGATGAATAAATAAAACTATTTTGAATAAGTAAAACCACAAGTTTAAAAAAGAGCCATGGCGTCAACTGGAAATTTTCGTCGCCAACGGGGTCCAAAAGTAGCCAATTTGGCGCAAAGTAGCCACCAACGGCAACCCTGTAAGCAACAACTAACTCGTCAAATCCGCGTTTACGCTGGGCAAGCACAGCGCCGAACACAACGCCGCTAGTGTCCTTGTGAATTTCATTTTGGGTTCTCTCAGCTTTTCTGTCATAATAAGCTTCTCTCTCTCTCATATGGGGCGAGCAAATCAAAATGTCGCAAGATTGGAGGCGAAGTAAGAATTCATCGGAGTTTTCTGGATGCATCGCCACATGTGACTTCGCTCAAAGATCGCAGCCGCAGCGGAGGTCAGTGAAATGCGCTATAATTGCGGGGAAGCGGCGAATGAAACGTGTAAAATAAAATCAAAGGCATAGAGAGCTGCGAAGGTATTTCATTGTGAGTTTAGGAAACGTAGCAGCAACACGAAGTGTCGTGGGATCCGGAAGGACGCGATCTCGGAAGAAGACGGCCCAGAATAAGCAGCTTTCGTACGCCAAAGCAACACTTCTTTAAGTTTACCTCAATGCCATTAGAGCTGATACTAGTGACGACAGCTTCGACCTTTTGTAGATGTGTCGCAAAGCCGTCTGAAAAGATCAGAGTACCATCCAGGTAGTAGAGATTCGTCTGCCACTTAAAGCCGCGAAGGATGCCGATCATGCGTTCAAATGTTGCAAGCGCGTTGCACAGCCCGGATCGCGTCACAATAAATTCATATAAGCCGTCGAATCTAACGAAGGCTGGTTAGCGGTGGTCAAGTTCAGCCATCGGGGCTGCAAGCAGCCGGAGCGCAGGTCTAACGAATAGAGAAAAAAGAAAAAAACTATGCTCCATGCCAGCAGTCGCGTCGTCGTCTATTAGTGGCTATAGGGATAGATGTCCTTACGTGTGATCTTGTTCAGCAAGCCATAGTCTACGCAAAAACTAGGCAATTGAGCCATCTTTTTTTTGTTTTTGTTTTTTTTGTTTGTTTACAATATCAATCGGTGAGACCCATCGGCAGTTCGAGGTCTGTATGACGCCGTGTTGAGCCGTGTCACTTGTGCGATGTTGCGACGCACTGTGGCTGGCACACGATATGCGCACTTAGGCTAAGGAGCGTGGAGATCAGTGTCGAAGAAATACATCGTGTTAGACTTGATGTTGGGCTTCAGTACATGAAAGGATGTTTTGTTAAGAATATAATTCGAATGGCAATGCCTTTCTCTGTAGTGTTCACGAATTAGGTAATACCTCGAAACTAGTGGCATCATAAAAATTCGTTCCAGGTTGCCTTGAGAACTCCACGGCTAAACATTGGGAATTGAAATGTGGGCGATAATTCAATTAGTTAAGAACACAATTAGTAAATTTTCGTTAGTTAGTGGACTAAGCCTTTCAATTTTTGTGTAGTAATTTAGCCTCTTCTCGTAAACCAGCTGACGAGCTAGAATTGTACAATACTTAACAGCCAACCTTTAAATGTTTTTGAAAGTGTTCGCTGAAACATCGGTATTCTTCTTATTGTTGTACACATGTACCGTACTCCCCTCTAGAATGTCCAAGCGCTTGAGTGCATCTGAGATAAATAAATAAATAAATTAATTAATAATAAATAAATAAAACCTAAGCACGTGTTACACTCACTAAAAACGCTAAGGCGAATAAGGGAAAGGTGGGCTAGTTGGTAAAGTTTCATAGTGCAGTATATGGGGCAGCGCGAGAACGAATACAAGGACGAGAAAACACAGGACATGCGCTGTCTGTGTCCTGTCAGCGCGTCTCCTGTCTTTTCTCGTCCTTGTATTCGTGCTAGCGCTGCCCCATATACTTCGCTAAGCCGAAACCTGATTGGCCTCTTGTCCCACTTTTGGCGTTGTAAAAATACATTTTATATATATATATATATATTTAACAAAGCAAACGAGCCCTTAAGTTTACAATTCTTTCCTTCGTTATATATATATATATATATATATATATATATATATATATATATATATATATATATATATATATATATATATATATATATATATATATATATATAAGTATAAAAATAGATGCGCCTTCGCATAACAACTGTTTATTCTGCCGACGTTTCGACGGGAACCCCGTCTTTTTCAAGGCATAACAATATTTACAACGTGTCTCTTATATACCGTGTTAGGACAGGAGGGAAGACGGAAAGGTAAAGACGAACGTGAAAAGGGGAAAAAAAAAAAAGGAGGAGGGGGGGGGGGGAAACGAGCACGAAATAAGAAGGACCGGCATGACAAGAGGGTAAAAAAGAAAAAAAGAAGAGCCGTTTTGCCTGACGTGAACATTGTGGTGGCTTAAGCAGCCATACTATTATTGACTACATACTCCCACCTCCACCCTAAGTGGACAGTCTGACGACCCCGCTCGTCTGGTATTGCTCTTTCCGGTGCAATCCCCGGGCGGCTTTTTTTAATAATGCCTGTGCTTAAAGTTTACGCTGTAAAGCGGCAGAAAGTCGAATTGTTGGGGTGAGTACTGAGGGTTTCCAGTGCATGCTTTTAAGTGTCGGCGGGGTTGCACGATCTGAAGGAGCCGGTAATGTGGCCCCGCCATCAATGTTCATTATATGGATTGGCTCTTTTGGAGAAGGAATAGAGAAGAGATGTAAAGGAAAAAGCTTGTTAGTGTAACGACAGTACGACATCCGGGTCCACTTATCTGTGCATGCCGGCTGTGCTTGAAACGGCAAATCAATTCCATATATTTACAGACACAAGCCTACACGTGCGCCAAGGAGAAATATTGTTGTCGCGATGGGCGGCAAGGGGCCAGCGACTAATTAAGGGAGTGGCGTTTGCGCCTTTTAAAGATCGTACGGTTGACAGGGTGCCTGAGTGCTCATTAATTCCGTTTTTTAGCGTGTTGAATTTGTAGATGAAGTAAGATTCTCGTTGCTCTCGTTCTCGCGTTGTTCGAAAATTGTTTTCCAAAAGTGTAACCCTGATATCGTCAAAGCTGTGATCTTTCAACGCACAATGTTTAGAAAGTGGAAGACCGGGCAGGGCACGTACATGTGCCCGATGGTTGTTGAATCTAATTCTAAAAGGTGTGTCTGTCTGACCCACGTATTGCATGTTGCATATTCCACATTCCAGAAGGTATATTACGTTGTCTGAGTCGCAGTCTAGTGCACCACTTATCCTGTGCTTAAATTCTGAGTGGGTGCTTTCCGCCACTGTTGTTGTCCGCATGTGTTTGCACACTTTGCATCTTCCTTTTCCGCAAGGGCGACACCCTGTTTGAGGTTTCGTGCCTATCTTTGAATTTACTAAATGATCCCTGATACTTTTTGGCCGCCTGTATACCACACACGGAGGAGAGGTGAAAATTTTGGATAGTCGCTCGCTCTGTTCCAATATGTTGAAGTATTTTTTTAATACTTTATTTATGTTCGGTGGGTCGCTTGTGAAAGTTAATACCAAATTTTTCTTGCGCTGTTGGTCGGCACTTTTTTGCTGGTGCAGTAGTGTCTGGCGGTCCAGATTTTCCGCTTTTTTGATCGCGTCATCAATGATAGCTGCCGGATATTCTTGGTGGAGGAGTACTTCGCGCATTCGTGTGCTGTTTTTGCGAAAATCATCAGTGCGGGAGCAAATTCTTCTGAATCTGTGTGCTTGGGAATAGGGAATGCTGGTCTTGCAGTGTCGCGGGTGGCAACTTTTGAAGTGCAGGTATTGTTGTCGGTCCGTAGGTTTTCTGTATACGTTAGTAACCAACGCACCATCTTCTATCCGAATGTGTACATCAAGGAAGCTTATTTCAGTGTTAGAGTACGAGTGTGTGAAAGAAATGCTGGGATGTGCTTGGTTAAATGCTTTTATGAATTTGAGGAGTTCGTTTTCTGAATCCGTCCAAATCATGAATATGTCGTCGAGGTACCGTTTATAGAATACAGGTCTGATATCACAGAATGAGAGAAAAGTGGATTCTATGTGGTGCATGAATATGTTAGCGTAGTTTGGAGCCATTCTTGTGCCCATTGCCGTGCCGCTGATTTGAAGGTAGTATTGATTGTTAAATTCAAAGCTATTTAATTCGAGGACAAGCCTCGTTAAGATTTCAATTACTCTTTTGCTTGGGTATGCGTCAGGGTTGTGGTTGCCATAGGATTCTACAAGTGCTCTTATACCATCGTCATGCGGGATATTCGTGTAGAGGGAGCTAACGTCCAATGTCACCAGAAATGCACCGTCTGGGAATTTTACCTCCGATATTTCCCGAAGGAAGTGGTTTGTGTCACGCAAGAAAGACTCATGTGTGGGTGGTATGTCTTTGATTAACGAGTCAATATAACTAGATATAGGTTCAGTTAACGTTCCCGTGCCTGATATAATCGGTCTACCAGGGTTTCCCTCTTTATGGATTTTCGGGAGCATGTAAAAACGACCCGGTGCCGAATGTACCGTAACAAGTGCCTTTCGAAGCTGTGGATCTATCGCGCCTTCGCGTGTGAGCTCCTGCAGGGCTGTCACAACTATCTCTTTGTGCTCGGTTGTAGGGTCCGAATCAAGATGTTTGTAGAATTTTCTGTCATTCAGTTGTCGCTTGCCTTCCTCAATGTAGTCCGATTTATTTAAAATAACAATCGCGCCTCCCTTGTCAGCCGGTTTAATGACGAGATCCTCGTGGTTGCTCAACGAGACAAGTGATTCTCTTTCTTTCTTTGAAATATTATTCATACTTGGACTGTGTGCCTTGTACGCATGTATGAAAGATGTCAGCGACTATCCAAAATTTTCACCTCTCCTCCGTGTGTGGTATACAGGCGGCCAAAAAGTATCAGGGATCATTTAGTAAATTCAAAGATAGGCACGAAACCTCAAACAGGGTGTCGCCCTTGCGGAAAAGGAAGATGCAAAGTGTGCAAACACATGCGGACAACAACAGTGGCGGAAAGCACCCACTCAGAATTTAAGCACAGGATAAGTGGTGCACTAGACTGCGACTCAGACAACGTAATATACCTTCTGGAATGTGGAATATGCAACATGCAATACGTGGGTCAGACAGACACACCTTTTAGAATTAGATTCAACAACCATCGGGCACATGTACGTGCCCTGCCCGGTCTTCCACTTTCTAAACATTGTGCGTTGAAAGATCACAGCTTTGACGATATCAGGGTTACACTTTTGGAAAACAATTTTCGAACAACGCGAGAACGAGAGCAACGAGAATCTTACTTCATCTACAAATTCAACACGCTAAAAAACGGAATTAATGAGCACCCAGGCACCCTGTCAACCTTACGATCTTTAAAAGGCGCAAACGCCACTCCTTAATTAGTCGCTGGCCCCTTGCCGCCCATCGCGACAACAATATTTCTCCTTGGCGCACGTGTAGGCTTGTGTCTGTAAATATATGGAATTGATTTGCCGTTTCAAGCACAGCCGGCATGCACAGATAAGTGGACCCGGATGTCGTACTGTCGTTACACTAACAAGCTTTTTCCTTTACATCTCTTCTCTATTCCTTCTCCAAAAGAGCCAATCCATATAATGAACATTGATGGCGGGGCCACATTACCGGCTCCTTCAGATCGTGCAACCCCGCCGACACTTAAAAGCATGCACTGGAAACCCTCAGTACTCACCCCAACAATTCGACTTTCTGCCGCTTTACAGCGTAAACTTTAAGCACAGGCATTATTAAAAAAAGCCGCCCGGGGATTGCACCGGAAAGAGCAATACCAGACGAGCGGGGTCGTCAGACTGTCCACTTAGGTGGAGGTGGGAGTATGTAGTCAATAATAGTATGGCTGCTTAAGCCACCACAATGTTCACGTCAGGCAAAACGGCTCTTCTTTTTTCTTTTTTTACCCTCTTGTCATGCCGGTCCTTCTTATTTCGTGCTCGTTTCCCCCCCCCCCCCTCCTCCTTTTTTTTTTTTCCCCTTTTCACGTTCGTCTTTACCTTTCCGTCTTCCCTCCTGTCCTAACACGGTATATAAGAGACATGTTGTAAATATTGTTATGCCTTGAAAAAGACGGGGTTCCCGTCGAAACGTCGGCAGAATAAACAGTTGTTATGTGAAGGCGCATCTATTTTTATACTTATAACCTTGCGGCAACCGAAGTTATTCTTCAGCATCTAAGCCTTATATATATATATATATATATATATATATATATATATATATATATATATATATATATATATATATATATATATATATATATATATATATATATATATATATATATATATATATATATATATATATATATATATATATATATATATATATAGTTGGTTAGGTTTCATAGTGCAGTATATGGGGCAGCGCGAGAACGAATACAAGGACGAGAAAACACAGGACATGCGCTGTCTGTGTCCTGTCAGTGCGTGTCCTGCCTTTTCTCGTCCTTGTACTCGTGCTAGAGACTGTGTACGAATCGTGAAATGATACTTTCGCATTCACGATTCACAAGTGTGTGATCATCATCATGACTACGCAACATGACTACGCTAATTGTACGGTATATGCCACTCCCATGTTTCTCCCATCAACCCGGTCCTGTGCAGGCTGCGCCCACGTTAGCGCCGGCAGCTTCTGAATCTCATCTGCCCATTTAACTTTATGCCTCCCGTTAGCGCGCTTGCCTTCTGTTAGAATGCAGGCTCTTACTTTCAATTGCCACCAGTTATCTTGTCTTCTCGCTGCATTCCCTTGAGAGATACTGGTAAATTACCATTCGCTTTTCTCTTGAGAGATAGTGGTAAACTGCCAATCATTATCTCAGAATACGTGCCAAATGCACACTACAACATACTTATACCTTTAGTTACTTCATTCTCATGGTTCGTATCTGCGGCCACTACCTTCCCTAAACAGACGTATTCCTTTACCACTTCCAGTGTTTTGATAGGCATCGCAAACCACTCTTCTCTTCGGAGACTGCTGAACATTGCTTTACTTTTCTGCATATTAATTTTCTGACCCACCGCTCTGCTTTCCCTGTCTAATTCTGTAATTATGATTTGCAATAGTTTTCCCGAGTTACTAAACATGGCAATATCACAAGCGAATCGCATGGTACTAAGCTACTCTCCTTAAACTGCTATCGCATGCTGTCCGCAATCCAACGCTCTGAAAACCTCCTGTTAACACGCGGTGAATAGCATTGGAGAGATGGTAGCTCCCTGCCTTAGACTGTTTATAAGAATTTTCTTCCATGCTTTTTCTTTTTTTTTCATGGGGGACAATGGAGGCTGTGGAGACACTGTAGATATGCCGCCGCGGCGGCATAGCGGCTATGGAGGTCGGCTGGTGACCTGAAAGGCGCAGGTTCGATCCCGGCCGCGGTGGTCGCATTTCGATGGAGGCGAAATGGTAGAGGACCGCATGTACTGTGCGATGTCAAAGCACCTTAAAGAACGCCAAACGATCAAAATTTCCGGAGTTCTCCTATACCGCGGGCCTCATTATCATATCGTGGTCTTGTCACGTAAAACCCCAGATATTACTATTATTATTCTTATTAATATTTCGTTCATTAAAAAGTCATACCAGAGGGCGTTCGAATGATGATGTTTAGGTAGTGTTTTTGGAGCCGGTGGCCGGAAAATCTGTAGCGCTGGCACACGTGCGTCATCATGTGTGCTATTGCACCGATTTGTGTGTACCGCGAGCCAAGACCTCTAGAACGATTACTTTGTACTTTAATAGTCATAATAATTGTTGGCGTCCAACGTCCTAAAACGACCGTATGATGAGAGACGCCGCAGTGGAGGGCTCTCAAAATTTCGACCACCGGGAATTCTTTAATGTGCACCTAAATCTAAGCACACGGGCCTCAAGCATTTTCGCCTCCATCGAAAATGCGCCGCCGCGGCCGTACTTTGTAGTTTGAACCACACGTTTGGTAGCACCATGTTAGTTCGCGGAGGCTGCATTTTGATGGACGCAATATGCAGGAAGCCCGTGTGCTCAGATTTAGGTGCACGTTAAAGAACCCCACGTGGTCTAACTATCGGGGGCCCTCCACTATGGCATCTCTCACATTCATATCGCGTTCTTTGGACGCAAAACCCCAACAATTATTATAAGAAGTACAGCAGCTTTCTGTGCATCCAGAGAAACCTAAGCAGTAGAAAAAAGCTCGGAAAACACGGGGATGAAAAGTAAGCAGACGCTACAAGCTAAGTAACGTAGAACTAAACATTGCGAAATGCTATCATTCGACTGTCAAGTCATTAAATGTGCGCCAACTGCTTCAAGATCTGCCATCGGCCGAGCCTTTCAACATGGTAAAAAATTTGCGCAGCTTGCGCTGAGTCGCGTAAGGCTGGGGCAGAGCAGAGCTGGTCGGCACTCGCCTGGTCCTGGCTTGACTAGGCACACGTTCATTCACACGTCCATGCACGAAGTGTTCACGCGATCACTTTGCGATTCACGAGTATCGGATAGGCATCGATCGGGTTTCATTGGGAATCGCTTGGCAATCACAGCAGCAAGTACCTTACTTTCCTTAATTAGGTAAATTGGCCTAACTTGCAAATTCGAAGCTTGGTCTCGATTAGCTTCCATCCCATGTCAAGGTACGCTTAATTAGCTAATTAGTCGAGCTACCACTAGTTATATTAAGTCTTAATTAGTATTAGGCTAAGCTTGGCGCATCTTACATAATTCGGCATTACTAGGCACACGAGAATCTCAGCTCGGCTAAATTAGGGCTCTTTCAGGTGTGATTTCATTAGCTTAGTTATGCGTAGTTAATTAGGTTTTACCATGCTCAACATGGCTTAATAAGGCTTGTCTATGGTTACACTGGTTTAACTAGGCACAGTTCTTAATTTTGCTTGACGTGACCGCGGCGGCAAGATCATGGTTTCCTCTCTACATCGCGAACCGGACAAACGGCGGGCATAACATACTTGCTGTAAAAAAAATGCGAACGGAATAAAATAATACGTTTGGCTGCCCTTCCGAATTCCGGGTGCAGTCGGGCACCGTTTTCTTTTTCTGATGCGTGAAACGAGTCGTTGCCATAGGATCGGGGAATGACTAGCCATTTTAACGTCGCAGCTCGCCGGTCTTATCTTTGTCGCCGTTAGCAACGAACGCGGCAGACCACGCCAAGTCGTGAAGCTGTGTGTTCTGAACTTTTTGTTTCTTTCCTTTTCTTTCTTGCCTTGACGCAACTCTTGACTTCGCGCGAGATTCAAAAGATAAAAGTCATGCGGCACGTGGTGGAAGACACGCGAACTAAACGCCGATGTCCGTGAAAGCTGGATCTGAAGGAAAAGACAGGGAGGTTAACCTGGTAGAAGAACCGGTTTGCTACCCTGTATAGGGGCGGGGGAAAGGGGGGTCGGAAAGAGGATAGAGAGAGAGAAAAAAAATTAAAAAAAAAAGGATGCCCACATATGCACACACATGTAAGAGGTTCTGATTAGAGTCGTTTGGAGAGACCGGTTGAACGCAGAAATCGCAGAAGCGCCTTCACAGCCTTCTTATGCGACGTTGAGCGGCTTGTTTCGGATAACGGGTTCATCTTAGAGCCAGCTTGTGGTTCAAACATTGAGCTGCTTCGAAAATATCTATAAATGAATTGTATGGCTGTCTTCTGGACATTTTCTAGCTTCTGAATAATACCTTCTAGGCACCGTGCAGTCGAGTTTTCCAATCTGACTGCAGCGCCAGAACACAAAGCCTAGAGGATGAAAAAAGCAACATTGAGACGGGGTCGGTCAAAATGGAACGTGATGCGCGCTTCTCGCTCCGTGCATGAGTGGGCGGATTGTGGCCCGGCTACACGGGGGATGCGTGCGCGCGTCTGTTATCTGCGTGGCCCGAGCGGCCACTGTCAGCGAACTCGGGACGGGGCAGTGCGAGCAACGCAGCTCCCTCTGGTCAGTGGACGGTGCCTATGTATAGGCGTCTCAAATTATAGCAGCATAGTGTAAGACTCGCAGGCCAATGTATTGACATGCTAATCTCCTTACAGCAGGCGTAGCCAGAGTTAGCGTTCTCCTTAAAAATTATGACATAAGTATGAGATACGTTATAGCTATAGCGAGCCTTCAGCGTCTCGAAGACGACGAGAAAGTTGCACTTCAGCTGCCCCGCGCGTTCGAGCCGAGCGCGAAAGAAGAAAAACGCCGTAAAGAACGACAGCGTCCGAGGTTGTCCATGTCAATGCAAGCATAAATAAATAATTGTCACGTGGTCATGACGTAAACGAAGGGAGCAGTCGGCGTCGTCAAGGTGAACAACTTTATTTGGCCGAACTTGTGGCCGTGAAACGGAAACTCAGATATAGCAAGCATTGCACGCTGTACACT
Source organism: Rhipicephalus appendiculatus (assembly GCA_030522465.1). Taxonomy (NCBI): domain Eukaryota; kingdom Metazoa; phylum Arthropoda; class Arachnida; order Ixodida; family Ixodidae; genus Rhipicephalus; species Rhipicephalus appendiculatus. Next base: position 21,677 of record JALIZH010008853.1, on the reverse strand, counting down.
GATATCGGCGCACACAGCGTCAGTCGTCGAAAAATTTATCATCGTTGGGACGCGCCGTCTTTTATACATCACGCGCCGAATTTTCCAGCCTGATCACTGGTATTTGCGCAAGCTCTGGAATAAGCTCGAGCGTTCGCGTCTTGCGCGCAATCTGAACAAAATGATCTGCAACAATCATGAAGCTTCTCGAACACTGAGGCGCGGTCTGCGCCGAGCATCGCTGGCATCTTTGTGGGTGTAAACCAAATACAGCAAAACTGAAACAACAAACGCGCGTGGCAATGTCCCCCTGTGAAAAAGCATCGCCCCGATGCTTAAAATAGTATAGGGAACAAAAATACATTCAACAATAAATAACAACATTGAAGCCAGCAAAACATTTGAGTCCACAGGTTCGTTAGCGCCCGTAGAAAGGTTTAAGGCGCACCACATGCACAACCTCGGGACGTGTCCGGCGTCGCTGAGAGTTCGTGATGCCGTCGGGACAACCTCTCAGTCGAGTGCGCCGAGACGTCGAGGTGACCTATATGGCCCGAAGTACCGTCCACACCCACAAGCGGTCACCGGGCTGGTACTCATGTGGCGTCACCGAAGATTACAGTGACGGCTGTCGATCCTCTGCTGCTTTTTTTGTATACGCAGGTGGGCGAGCCGTCGAGCTTCTTCGACACGTAGCAAATAAGTGGCGACGTCGAGATTGTCTTCGTTGGTGGCAGCTGGCAGCGTTGCGTCGAGCGTCGTTGATGGGCTCCTTCCGTAGACCAACTCGTACGGTGACAGCTTCGTCGTTTCTTGCACTTCCGTGTTGTATGCGATGGTCACGTACGGAAGGATGCCATCACATGTCTTGTGCTCGACGTCGACGAGCATGGCCCCCATGTCGGCGATGGTCTTGTTTAGACGCTTGGTGAGGCCATTGATCTGTGGTTGGTAGGCGGTGGTCCGGCGGTGGTTTGTTTGGCTGTATCTCAAAATCGCCTGATTTAGCTCCATAGTAAAGGCCGTACCGCTGTCGGTGATGAGGACCGCTGGGGCGCCGTGACGCAGGACAATGTCTTCAAGGAAGAACTTTGCTACCTCGGCGGCGCTGCCTTTGAGCAGGGCCCTTGTTTCGGCGTAGCGGGTGAGGTAGATGGTAGCTAGACGATCCATCTGTCGGAGCTAACACGAGAAAGATCCAGCCCTGACAGCGTTCAGTTTTCGAACTGATTTTTTATTATCGCGCTCCACCCGCCACGCGGCCGAATGCCAACTTCTTCCTTGACGAGCGCCGCATTCTGAGGCGCTACAGGGCTCCCCCCCCCCCCCCGTAGAACCTGAGCCATAGGAGTCGCCCAGTGAACATGCTTGGATGTGGGCATCCAGACTGAAGATGGAAGCCCCGCGGACGCGAGGGCGGTGATATACGCAGGTTTCAGTCGATCGGCAGCCACGACGTCTTCACGGCCGTTGATGTCCAGCGTGAACGTCTTAGGTTTACGATGGAGTACGCGGAATGGGCCATCATAGGCTGGTGTGAATGGTGGCCGTATTTGTTCACGCCGAACGAAGACGTGACTGCAGTAATGCAGATCCTGGCTGACGAAGACAGACTGGAGGTGTCGGTCGGCAGGAATCACAGGAGCAAGGTCCCGAAACGTGGTGCGCAGCTCTCGAATGTACGTGGAGGCATCGTGAGTGGAAGGTGGCCATGATGGCTCGAAGAATTCTCCTGGAAGACGCAGGGAAACGCGATAGACTAGTTCGTCTGATGAGTAGCCGAGATGCGCTTTCAATGCTGATCGGATGCCCAGAAGTACGAAGGTGAGGTGGTCGAGCCAACGTTCCCTTGGCTGGTGAGCAGTAAGGGCAGCTTTCAGTTGTCGACCATGCCATTGGCGGAAGGATGGTAGGCAGTTGTGTGGATGTGCCGAATGCCCCGGATGTTGGCAAGTGCGGTGAAAAGGGCCAATTGAAATTGACGATCGCGATCAGTGGTGACGACAGAAGGGCCGAAGGGCTCTGATGGATTGGTCGGGCACCGCTAGGTCTGGCATCTCGTTGGGCGTCAGGACCGGTAGGATTGGTGGCAGAGCCGGCGGGATCCATGCGGGATGATCGGGACTACGTGTTCTTTATCGGGTCAGCATTAACTGTCGGAGCTAACACAAGAAAGATCGAGCCCTGACAGCGTTCAGTTTTCAAACTGATTTTTTATTATCGCGCGCCACCCGCCGCGCGGCCGAATGCCAACTTCTTCCTTGACGAGCGCCGCATTCTGAGGTACTACACATCTATTCCCGCGAGTCGACGTAGGAAACGGCCCCGGTAGGTTCATACCAATTTGCTGGAATGGGCGCTGAGGTGGCTCGATCGTCTTAAGAAAGCCAGCTGGTCTTGTCGGCGGTGTCTTGCGTCGCTGACATTCTCGGCAAGTCCTGACGTAAGGAGCGACGTCGGCGGCAAGGCGTGGCCAGTAGTACTTCTCCTGTATTATTGCGAGCGTGCGAGAAACACCGAGGTGTCCAGCCGTCGGATCGTGGTGTAGGGCCTTGAGAACTTCTGGTCTCACTGCTGAAGGAATCACGAGGAGGCGTTTGGCTTGAAGTGGCTAGAAGTTCTTCTTTAGGAGAACTCCGTTTTGCAGGAAGAACGTCACCAGTCCTCCCTTGAATACCTTCGGAACAGTGGCGCTCTTGCCATCGAGGTATTCCACAAGGCCCGTGAGTTCCGGGTCGGCTCGCTGTCGCTCGGCGAAGTCGTCGGCACTTATGGTTCACAAGAAGGAGCTATCATTCTAGTCGTCCTGCCGCGGTAATTTGACGGGGCACGAGACAGGCAGTCGGCGTCGGATTGTTTTCTTCCAAACTTGTAAACGACGGTAATGTCGTAATGTCGAATTCTTGAAGCCTCAGGCTCCACAGTGGGAGGCGACCCGAGGGTTCTATCAAGTGAGCTAGCCGACACAAAGCGTGGTGGTAGCTCAAAACTTTGGAGGGCCTGTCTTAAAGGTAAGGGTGAAATTTGACGTAGCCCAGATGATGGGACGGCACTCCTTTTCTGTCGTAGAATAGTTGGCCACTGATAGTGACCGGCTAGCATTACTGATGACTCTTTCCAGTCCTTCAGTCATCTGCACAACAACGGTGCCGAGTCCTACACTGCTTGCGTCGGTGTGTATTTCTGTTTCGGTGTATTCGTCGAAGTGCGCTAGTAACGGAGGCCTCTGCAGGCGTCGTTTTAGTTCCTGAAATGCTTCCTCCTGCGGCGTTTTTCACTTGGACTACACGTCAGTCCTGGTAAGGTTAGTGAGTGGCTCGGCGATGCGGGCAAAGTTTTTGACGAACCGCCTGTAGTAGGCGCACAGGCCAAGAAATCGACGCACGGCCTTCTAGTCGGCAGGTGGCGGGAACATAGCAATGGCGGCTGTCTTCTGAGGGTCGGGGCGTACTCCGGACTTGCTTATTACGTGGCCCAAGAACAGGAGTTCCTCGTAGGCGAAGCGGCATTTTTGAGGCTTTAGGGTAAGTCCGGAGGTCTTGATTGCTTGAAGTACAGCTTCAAGGCGCCGCAGGTGTTCCTCGAAGTTCGAGGAAAACACAACGACGTCGTCCAAGTACACAAGGCAAGTCTGCCGCTTCAAGCCGGCCAGTACCGTATCCATAACGCGTTGGAAGGTCGCGGGGGCCGAGCCAAGACCAAAAGGCATTACCTTGAACTCGAAATGGGCGTCTGGAGTTATGAAAGTAGTTTTTCTCGGTCTCTTTGGTCGACTTCGACTTGCCAGTAGCTTGTCTTGAGGTCCATCGACGAAAACTACTTCGCGTTGTGGGGTCGATCCAGGGCGTCGTCTATCCGTGGGAGGGGCTAGACGTCCTTCATCGTGACCTTGTTCAGGCGACGATAGTCGACGCAGAATCTAAGGGTTCCGTCCATCTTCACCAACACCACGGCAGACGCCCAAGGACTCTTGGACGGCTGGATTAGTTTGTCGCGGAGAATTTCGTCGACTTGTTTCTTTACCGCTTCGCGTTCTCGCGTCGAAACTCGATACGGGCTCTGATGGATTGGTCGGGCACTTTCTTCTGTTATGATACGATGTTTCGCGACTGGAGTCTGTCGATTTCTTGACGACGACAAGAAGCAGTCCTTGAACTGCAGGAGCAGAGCTTTGCGCTGGTCTAGCTTGCGCTTCGGGAGGGTCGGGTTGACGTCGAAATTTGTTTCGGAGCCTCGATTCGACGAAGCAGCATCGGAGAAAAGGAAAATATTGCTGGTGTCCATGAATTTCTCGATGTCGTCGTACCCATGTTGGGGTGCCTATATTCGTGGCTGAAGTTTATCAGCAGTAGTTTTTCTTTGCCATCAAGCAACGCGGCGATGCCTCCTGCGATGCAAATGTGACGGTTGACAAGCAAATGCTGGTCGCCCTCGATGACGCCTTCAAGGTCGATGAGTTTTTCGGTGGCGACGGTAATACTGACGCAGGAGACAGGCGGAACGGAGACGTGCACTTGTTTTACTTGCAATGCGTGGTTCCCCGGCGTCGTGTGGGACGGCAGCGCTTTTTCTGAGGTTGGAGTTATTGACTCAGACCTCAGGTCGATGATGGTGCCGTGTTGACTGAGGAAGTCCATCCCAAGTATGACATCCCTGGAGCAGTTCTGCAGGATTAAAAAGCTGGCGGGATAAGTCCTGTTGTTGATGGTGACTCTTGCTGTGCAAACTCTAGCCGGGGTTATTAGATGGTCTCCAGCGGTCCTTATTTCGGGGCCTTGCCAAGCAGTCTTCACTTTCTTCAGCTACGTCGCAAAAGGTCCGCTGCCGAGGGAATAGTCGGCTCCAGTGTCGATGAGAGCAGGGACGTTGTGGCGGTCGAGGTCGCTAGTTCGTCGTGTTGCGTTGCGGTTGGGTCGATGCATTGGATCACGGCTACGTCAGTTTGCTCCGCTGTTTCCACATGGCATCGTCAGGTCTTCTTCCGGCCGCGACTTCAGGGCTCTATCCTGCTTCCAGCGTGTTGTTCATATATCGTTGCGGCGTCAGCGTCGGCGGAGGATCTTCGGTAGTTCGCCGTACAGCAACAGTACCGCCATCGGCTGCTGCCCTTAGTTTTCTGGGTAAGGCCTCGGAGATCGTCCCCGAGCATGGCTCGCCTACTGTGTGCGATGCGGTGACGTGTAGCGGCCTGGCGACGGCGAACGGGAATGTCGTCCGGGTGTCTCCTGCGCTCCTGCGAGGTAGTCGGCGATGTCGCGTGGCCGTTCACCTGGCTCCGGACGCGGCTCGTTTACGGCAAAGCCACGTAGTCCAATCTCGCGGTATTGCCAGCGGTGGTACGTGTGGCCGGCTTCACCGCAGTGTTTGTAGGCAGTGGTCGGTGGCGAGCTAAACGTCGGTCTTCCTCGGCATGTATCGTTGGCCGGCTGGCGGGCGTTATGACGTCGGTGGTGGCGGCGGTGGTGTATGGCGGCGGAACTGCAGCGATGCGGCGATGTGGCATGGGCGTGGAGGAGGAGGGTGACGGCGCGCTGCAGCAGCATAGCTCATGGCTGGCAGATGTGGCTGTGGAAGCTAAGGAACGCCCAGTGATTTCTGGATCTCCTGGCGTACGACTTTAGCGATGGAGTAAACTTGAGGCTGCACTGAAGGTGCAAATTTCCGCAGCTCCTCTTGCACAATCGCTCTGATCGCATCACGCAGGTCGGCGGTTCCTAGCGCTTGGACGTCCGCGTTGCTTGTAGCCGAGTAGCTGCGGTTGTATTGCCGTGATCGCATCTCGAGCGTCTTCTCAATTGTGGAGGCTCCGGAAGCGAATTCGCCGACCGTCTTCGGCGGGTTCCTGTTCAACCCTCCACTCGCGGGGCTAGGATTGTCGTCCACCGGATCATCAGATAAAGTTGTATAGCAAGGAGACGACACGGCGGCTGACGAGGCCGTGCCGTGGCCGCAGCTTTATTTTGGACGCTGGAGAAGCGAAGCGATAGCGGGTGCCGCGTCCAGCCAGGTCCAAAGCCAAGGCGTTCTAACCTGCGCGTGGCTCGCGCATCACGAGCCACGCGGCTCACTTCTGTTTCTTCGCGGCCAGCTGGCCAAGACTGGCGGGTCGCTACATGGGCTCCCCGCTAGCGCTTTGCGCGACCGAAAAAAGAAAATCGGAGAAGAACCAATACTATGTACATGGGTGGCAGGTCTAAATATGTCCGTAAGGAAGTCTGAGTCGTAAGGTTAAAAGGCATAGGGTCCTTGTAGCTCCGGTTGGCGGCACTGTGAGCCACGGAGTGGGCGAGCGTGGCGAGGGACGGACACTGCTGGCAGAAGCCATGGTGGTCGTCTGTATGGGCGGGCGACGCAAGTCGCGCGCCCCCGACGTAGGCGTGGGAATCGACGACGACCTGACGCTGAGTGGCACGTTGTGCGGCGTCCATGGTGCTGGCATGAGCACACAGGCCGATGGGTGCTGGAATGTGGCGTAGTAACGTCCGCACGACGCGTACTGTGGGTGGTGTGCAGCACAGCAAGTGACGGGGCGGCGTTTGAGATGCGGCGATGACGGTGCTGGTGGTGCGAACGATGTCGTCGGTGCAACGCCAAACGCTGATGTGTATAGCACCGATACCAGTGTTCCTTTCCCATTTGACAATATGTCAATGGGTGCCTTCGCGGCACTTGCGCCTTCTTGCGGTGGATGTCTGCACCATGGGGTAGGTCGGAAGGGCGGGTGTAAAGCTGCCCGTGTGTTTCCCTCTTGGTACGAAGACTTCGTCGTTTTCGAGTCACGGGCGGGAGACATCTGAAGTCGTGGTCAGGTGTCGGCGTACTTGGGGCCGGGGCACTTGTATTTTCGGGGCTTGGCGACTGGCATGTCCGGGGCTTGGTGAGAAGGATGTCGCGCAGAGGAGGCGCGGACTCCACGGTAGGACCGGGCTTAGAACCAGTGGTCGTGAAATTGCCTTGGGAGTCCGGTGACGGACGGCACGCGCGCAGGGCAGCATGCTGATGGACTGCTTGCGTGGCTCTCGTAGCATCCGCGAGTGGTTCCAATCCTGGCTGCTCCGGTGCGTTGTGCGCGGTAGTCGCCGTCCTAGTGGGAGGCTCGGTGGTTGTACCCGAGAAGTCAGCTGCTGATGTGTTGCCAGATCCGATGCCGTGCAGCGCAACAACGGGCTCCAGGTCCGTGGTGTGAGCGTTGTCGCGAGCTTGCACGGGTGTTAAGACAGGCATGGACTCTGCAGGCGGATCAGCTGGCTCGTCTGTGATCGTGGAATCACCCAGGGCAGACAGTGCAGCAGAACAGGCCTCTGCAGCGGATTCGAGGGTGCGTGGTGCAGTGGCCGGCGTCATATCCATGACGGAGAGAGGTGGCAGAACCGGCACATAGGAGGTGGGAGCCGTAGACGCCGGGGTTGTGGGGCCGCTCGGCCGAGGGGCCGATTGACGTTGAAGCGTGGTCTCCGTCACCTCTGTAGCCGGTTGTCAACAGGGGAACGGTGTGGACTGGTCGAGCTGCGGGAGGTGTCGAGGTAGATGACGAGTCAGATGCCGTGGGGTCACTTTTGGGAGAAGGGCGATGTGCGTTCCCGTAAAACTGAAGCACGGCGTCACGCAGATCATCATAAGGGTGAGGCCCCCACGAGAAGTACGTGAGGCGGCGTTTGAGGTCACGCGGACGATGGTATTCCAGTACCTCAAACATGAATTCTTGGAGCCATATGCCGTTGAGCTCCAAGGCCGCCTCGAACTCCTCGAACCATGACTCCAGATGAGAGGTTCGGAACGGTGGCAGCGGAGGGTCGAAGTGCGGCTGCAAGGCGTGAGCTGGCTGGAACATGACCGCGGAGCTCAGTGGCAGCGGTCCGGCGCAGGTCGCTTGTCCGTGTGTCCATGGTCACCACTTGTAGAGTAAAGAGACGAGACGGCGGCTGACGAGGCCGTGCCGCGGTCGCAGCTTTATTTAGGACGCTGGAGAAGCGAACCGATAGCGGGTGCCGCGTCCAGCCAGGTGCCAAGGCGTTCTAACCTGCGCGTGGCTCGCACATCACGAGCCACGCGGCTCACTTCTGTTTCTTCGCGGCCAGCTGGCCAAGACTGGCGGGTCGGTACAAAGTCTTTCTCTCTCTCTCACTTTCTTCTCTTCGGTCATGCTGGGATCGGCGTGGCGAAACAAGCGGGTCATCTCCTCGGTGTACATCGCAATGTTTTGTTCGGAAGCTGCACACGTGTCTCCAGGATAGTAGCGGCACGTTCCTTGCGGACGACGCTCGTGAAAATGCGTAGGAACGTTGTCCGAAAGAGATCCCAGGTCTGTGGCGTGGACTCTCGGTTCTCGAACCACGTCCTCGCGGTGTCTTCTAGATAGCCTTACAAAAAAAAACAGCGTTTCCAGTGTCTCCCAGTGAGTTTAAGCGCGCTGTGTGACACTGGAAACGCTGTACAGTGTGTTCCAGTGCACTACAGCGCGCTGGGAGCCACTGGGGCACACTGTACAGTGTGGCCAGTGTCTTGCAGCGCGCTGGGAGGCACTGGTCGCGCTGTACAGTGTCTGTCCGCACACTGGGAACACTGGCGGCACATCGGAAGAAACTGGGCGCGCTCGGCGGACTTTCTATAAGACTTCATAATTGATCGCGAGATGTCGTGCGTGAAATTTACCGAATATGTTCATAAGGTTATTTTATTCCACACATACATAGCTTCAGTTTTAGTTAGGCGACGGCTGTGCGTGTACGCTAGAGCACTGCACGGGCTCGGGCCTACCCGAAAGCCCGGTCCGTCCCGTGGGCCGGGCCGGGCCGGGTAATGCAGTTTTCATGGCGGGCACGGGCCGGGCTTGGGCCTGAAGCTCCGGGCTTCGGCCGCGCCCGGTTTTTAGGTGGCGGGCTCGGATCGGGCCGGGCTTGGACATTCTGAGTTCATAAAAGGACACTAGAGTGAAACAATGAATGAGTTTAGATTGATAAAGTGTACTCTGAGAACTCTATTGCCTTTAATTGCACCATGATTATTAATACAGGAGAAAATAAAGGTCAAAGGTAAACTTTTAAATTTCGCGCCGAAATCTCCACGCGTGATGGCAGTGATATGTCGTACTTTGCAGAGATTGGCTCAATGGAATTTCCTGAAAATAAGTATGTTAAATCTATGGCCCCCTAAAAGGGCATTATTACGGCTTGGTAACTATGTGGGCCCTAGTAGATGCCGTCTAAATGTATGACGTCACGGCGTCTGGTCCGCAAATTTCAAAGTGGCGTCGCCATCAGCATTTTCTTTTTGCAAATTTTCTCGATCACCAATAGTCTTGTCGCGGCGAGCGCGGTGATTTTGGAATTGAGAAAGAGTAATTTTCTTATAATAGAAAAATTGTGTCACTGTAGTGTCACTTTCACATTGTTTCACTTACGTTGTACATACATACTATATGTATGTTCCGCATATTGTATCTCGAAAAAGTATTCTTTATGTGGAGCAAGCTACTTCGAGAAGCTTTTCGAGGGACACGTACTGCACTTCCTTTGCTTCTTGCATATGGGGCTACTTGATAGACTAGGCGCTTATATAGTTAACATATCGCTATTAATTGCATTCGGTATTATTTTATACACTGAATTCTGTTTTGTACTGTCAGTAATAAATGTAATGCGATAAATTTATCTAATAAATTCATATCTTTAACTGCTAATCGGAAGCGCATTCACAGAGCTCCAAAGCAGGGCAACTTTCTTGAAAGTTCCCGCAGTCCACTAAAACGAAAGGTCTGCGGGTAGTCTCGTTACATAGAATTACTATAAAAAATCACGCCATATCCGCGAAGTGAATGATGATGAGTGGGCGAAGCTCCGGAGGTAATCTGGTAAACCATCAATCCTCCGTAAATTTTGCCCACTCGATCATCATACAAAGGTCTGACACACAAACGCGGGGGGTGTGGTGTGATTATACATACATTATATACACAATGTTTCATTATATACATATTGATAAAGCATATGCACAATGTTTTATTATTTACATATAGGGTAGATGATGATTTTGTTCAAGAGCTCTACGGACAACAAGGAGGGGGTTCCCCTGATTTTGTTTTCGTCATATATGACGTTAAGCTCAGGGGAACGTTTGTTGTCGGCGTTGTCGTTTTGCCTTTCGAGGGCGAGAGCGCCTTCACGATCGTTTTCATCCATGGCAGAAAGAGAATGCGTGGTCTGGAACGCGCTTATTCTTCGTGGTCATGAGCGTCATCGTTCTCACGTGTAGTGGGTACATTCCACTATACGGTGGCTACGATGGACGGCGCGGGACTAGCCTATGCCCTAAGGAGCTTCGCCCCTAAATGTTCCCCATGTCCCGCTAAAGGGAACCATGTGTGGAGGCGAAGCAGCGGGGAGCCGCTCTCATTTCGCGGCAGCGGCCCGGGCGCTCATCGCGGAGCTGCACAGGAGAGAGAATGAGGCACGCGCGCGGAACTACCATGGCGCCCCCCAGCGGAGTATGGAGCTATCGCCCCACCTGGCGTGCGCGCCGCTCCGTAGAGCATTCCTAGAGAAGAGAAAGGGGGAGGAGACACGCATGCGCTATGGGGGGTGTGGGACGCGGGAGCCGCTCTGTAGAGTAGAGGATTCCTAGAGGAGAGAGGGGGGAGAGGACGCGCATACGCTGTGGGGATGTGGGACGCGGGAGCCGCTCCGTAGAGCAGATGATTGCAAGAGGAGAGAAAGCGGGCGAGCGTAGGAGAGGAGAGATAGGGTGAGGGGACGCGCACGCGCTGTGGCGGTATGGGACGCGGGCGCCACTCCGTGATGTAGAGAATTCCTAGAGGAGAGAAAGGGGATGAGCTTAGAAGAGAGAGAGGAGGAGGGGACGCGCATGCGCTGCGATGGTGTGGGACGTGGGAAGGAGGGACGGACTAAGCTCCCCCCAAACACATGCAAGCAAGATGAAGGAATGAAGTCAACCTGGGCGACAGACACCACGACACCACCTGCCTAGCCATTGCTAAGCAGCCTCTGTGTGCTCTCAGCCATGGCTCTGGTGACTGTGGTAGTGGTTAACGGCCTTATATTGTACTACAGTGTTCTGATTCGCATAGTAAGTGCTTCCCTACTTCATGAAAGTGGCCGGACGCGGGAGGTGGCTACGACGGACGGCGCCGGACTAGCCTACGCCCTAAGGAGCTTCGCCCCTAAAAGACAAGTTCTTTTTCCGAGCTCCGTCACGGTTCCCAGTGGTCCTGTGATGCGACTTGGACAGGCGCAGCCTACTTTGTGTGCCCACATTGTGAGCGTCTGAGTTTTTGTCGTGTTCCTCCATATGGTGCGAGAGCTACATGATACTGCCGCAACAGGGTTAGAATGTTTTTCGAATAACATATGTACATTAAACAAGACCTTGGACATCATACATTCCCTTGACAATATATCCGGATTGAAAAAACAACAACAAAAAAACAGACAATTACGAATTCCACACTCGGTGATATCCCCTCACCTCGAACCATATGCATACAGCGGTAAGCGTCGAGAAGCTTATTCACGCCTTTATTAGCAAACTGGAACCAAACGCGACAACAGATCAAAATTCATTTGTCTAACTCCTGCCACTCCTACCCCCGTAGTCCAATCGCCACCTTCAATCGGTACAACATCGTTCGCAAAGCGAACAGAATATAATATGAAAAAAAGAGCATACTACAAACCATGCGTAACATACACTGCTGAAAGCCACAAGCGGAAGCCAAGAGAAGTTTTACAGATTATATTGAAGAGTGGCACGACGTTCGGGAACAATAGAAATGAAGCGATGAAGTCCGCAGAAACGTCCGAAATTTGCTTCACTAGGGTAGGTCTCATAACAATGACTACCGACGCCTTCACTATTCCCAAAGAAGACCCCTGCGGCTAGCGAAAACAGTGCAAGAAACTGTAGCTCGGCAATCTAGCTGATGCAACAGTGCGTGGCGTGCTTACAGCCGAAATCTCTTGATAATTTGACTTTCTGCGCAATGACGTTTAAAGAAACGAACTGGGAACTATGCCACAAAAAATTATTTCATTTGATTTTCATTTCTTCATACCTTCAAGGCCAAAGACATTGCAGAGGGGAGTGAGTAGAATATTAGAAGTGAGAGGAAACAAGAAACGCAGCAAACAATAAATTCACGAGTCCTTGGGCCCTATAGGCTGTTTATACTAGCAGTGATGCGATATATGGAAATAATGCTATAGTAAATAATTTTTTTCGTCCTTTCGGCTGTGGGTACGTATTTCGAAAAGTACACGTGATGTGCGGAGTTCGTTATAACTTTGAACTAGGTTAGCGTACTTAGAAGGTAATAAATATGTCTATTTTTCGGTATTTCTCTTGCCGGTGCAAGGTGCCACTATGCTGAAGAAAGGTGCTACGTATCCAGAAGGGTGAATGATTGGGTTTGATGTAAAGCATGCTTTAAATTTTTATAGAGAGCGTAATAAAAACAAAGTGAAGAGAGCGTTTTGTTCTCTGTCTCCTCTGCTCTTATTGCGCCCCTTGCTGAAACTGAAATCATGCTGCAAATCACTTTTTTTTGCTACAATATCTGCTACCGTGGGCGTTGGCAGGGGCGTGCAAAAGTCAAGCTTACCAACACTTGTTCCCTACCCAAGCCACACAACCACTCCCCACCTCCCCTACCGTGGTGCAACAGGAGTTTGCACTGCACCGCCCAAGACAAATTTCTGCTGACAGTCATGTTCGCTACCAAACGTTGTTGATGGTTCCCGTTGTCTTTGTTGAAAAAAAATATATATATGCACAGTATACCGCTGCTGAGTAGCCGTTCATCGTACCCATGTCCTGTCAACTGTAACCACAGTGAGGCCATTTTGTACAAGGGATTACCGTAGAATAAAGCATACGTGTTAGCGTAGCGTGTGCCAACAAAACGTAGACATTTGCTACTTAAAACGCCTTGCTGTCGATTCCATGTTCGGGCAACACCACCCAGATTCATGGCTCGGGACTTTGTCGGGCCCATTCTGCGGTCGGGCTGGGCCGGGCCGGGTAGGTGAAATTTTTGTCGGGTTCGGGTCGTGCCCGGGCTTTGCTTTTGAGTGACCGGGCCGGGTTCGGGCGGGTAAACTTCAACGAGTGCCGGGCTTGGGCCGGGCCCGAGCCGAGAATCACGGCCGGTGCAGCGCTCAAGTGTACGCTAAAGCAATCATCTGTCGAGCGCACGCACGTGCGCTTTCCCTGAAGTGTGATCGAGTGTTGTGAATGTAGTTGAATGCATCGAAAGAACTCATCATACGCAACACAGTATGGCAGTAGTATTAGTCTGATAATCGAGATCCACCTACTGTAGCAGTCAGTCCTTCCGACTCGTACCGCAGAAAGCCGCACGTCACCGGCAGCTGTGAGCTGCTGCAATGTTCAATCTCGGCGTTTTTAGCTTCTGATTTTTGTAGTCGAATGTGCAAAGATGACCTCGCTGAGTCATTTATGATCGAAACTACATTTTAATGGTTATTAGACTCTTCTTAATTGAATATCCACGATCTTCACAGCGACCTGGGCTCGCCAAGTACGGCCCTAAGCGTAATGGTCGTTTCGGCTCGAATGAACTACTGCGGCTGTAGTACGCAGCACATAAACAAGGACATAATATATTTCTGAGCGGATGACGAAAACTACAGTGCTCAGTGGGCAGTTCAGATGCACGATGTTTTCTGCAGATATGACTAACCGCTTAGCGAGACAGTGCGATTGCCGCAACACGTCTGCGATTACGCTAATCAGTTTTGCGGCAAAACGTGCCAGACAAGACGTTCTAATTCAAGGTAGCCCATAACAAACAAACTAATAATCTCCTGTTAGGTTGCGCGAGCACGGAGAGACTAAATGCTGCGTTTGTAAGCCAGAAAATAAAAAAAAATCACATCATATCCGCGGAGTGAATGATGATGAGTGGGCGAAGCTCCGGAGGTACATCATCAAAGACGTGATGGTGGTTGATTGCATGTGGTCAAACGATATGCATGTAAGACCATATCGCGATGCCATGAGTTGTATGGCATCGCGATCGTCATCGTCATCACCGTCATCGTTATGATGCATAGTGGGCACATTCCATGTGGTGGCATCGGGATCGTCATCGTCATCAGCGCCATCGTTATGACGCTGATGTGTTGTATGGCACGCTGACGTGTTGTATGGCATCGCGATCGGCATCGTCATCAGCAGGTGGCTACTACTACAAACATGGGACGCATGACCCACGGGATAAGGAGCTTCGCCCCTAAAACATTCGATAGCGGAGTTAGTTATAACATGAAGTAAATATGCATGCTACCTCGTCTTTTATATGTGGCGTAGTGGGTAGCGTGTTAGACTCGGAGCGTGTAGTGCGTCGAGGTGGAGTGTTCGACACCTGGGGACTCGTTTTAACGTTTTCTCTATTTTTTGTCGCAGCGGTCGTGTTTCAGCCTTAATTACAATATGGGCACCACCGAATTTTTTTTAATTTAAAAGCCCTATTTCGGCCTATAACGGGTGTCCCAGTGTGCAGCGCGCCAGCGTCGAGCGTGCCTTGTGAGGTGTGCCAGCGTCCCAGTATCCAGTGCCACACTGGTCCAGTAATCAGGTATGGCGCGGGGACAGTGCCACTGGGTTTTTCAATAGGGAGAAGTAGACGTGGCGGAGTTTTTCTTCGGAGTCCCAGTTGCTGAAGGCGGCGACTCGGTCATACATCTCCAGCCAGCTTTCTGGGTCTTCAAACGATGATCCCCGGAAACTCGGTGCCTCCCTGGGCTGCCGCAGAAGGATCGGCGCAGGCTGCGTGGTGTAGGTCATGGTCTCTGCAGTCGATGTCGGGATTTGTGGGTGCCTGGTGTTTTCGGGAAGCAGCCCGTGCTCTGGCTATAGTCTTTGCTGCCTGCGCTTGGTTCGACAAACAGGGTTATCCTTTGCGTCATCTTCTCCGCGGCTGGGGCTGGGGACGTCTGGAGCATGGACGAAGCAGCCCCTCTATCAGATGTCATGTGGTCGTGACGTGGACGAAGGGAGCAGTCGGCGTCCTCAAGTAGAAACTCTTTTCTTTGGCCGTACTTGTGGCCGTGAAACGGAAACTCAGATATAGCAAGCAATGCACGCTGTCCACTGATATCAGCGCACACAGCGTCGGTCGTCAAAAAACTGATGGGCGTTGGGACGCGCCGTCTTTTATACATCACGCGTCGAATTTCCAGCCTTATCACTGGTGTTCGCGCAACCTCTGGAATAAGCTCAAGCGTTCGCGTCTGGCTCGCAATCTGAACAAAATTATCTACTACAATCGTCAAGCTTCTCGAACACTCAGCCGCGGTCTGCGCCGAGCATCGCTGGCAGTTTTTGTGGGCGTAAACCAAGTACAGCAAAACTCTAACAACAAACGCGCATGGCAAAATGTGGGAAAGCAAACGCCTCGCGTCTTCAAGGACATCTAACGGCAACACCCCACATGCTCGTCCCTTCGCCAAAGCAGCGAGCGTCGTGGCTAACCCCGTTTCTTCGGTGACCACGGGCACTACGGGTTAGTCGTTCAGCCCTGTTCATTCCGGGCTGACACCCAACATTGACGCGACGCCAAATCCCACGGTACTGGACCTTGTCGCCACTCTCAAGCTACCGGAGTTTTGGTAGCCGACGACACCGGGCAACATCGCAAACAGCGAGGTACGACTATGTCATCGGTGCTTTACCACCTGCTGTAATCGCTATCGTAAGAGAATTCTGCGTTCTCCGCCCCCTGAAAACCCCTAGGAGACTCTTAAAGCAGAGCTAATACGCCGCACAAGCGAGTCGGAACAGCGTTGGCTGCAGCAGCTGCTCACCGCGGAGGATCTCGGTGACCGAAAGCCTACGGAGCTTCTGCGTCGCATGCGACATCTCATTGGGGACCACTCTGCTGCATTGGACGCATCCATCCTACCCGAACTCTTCTTAAAGCGACTCCCACAGCAGGTGAGGATAATTTTGAGCCTGTCCTCCACAGAAACCCTCGACTCCCTGGCACGGATGCCCGACAAGATTATGGATGTCGGTGCCCCGTGCATATCTGCAATCGAGAGGCAACTTGGCTCTTCCCTTTTTGCGCCGGTCCACGACGACCGCTTGGAGCGATTTATTCAAGCTAAAGAGGAGGTCAACCACAAAGTGCATCGGCTGGCCGCTGAACTGAGCTCGCTCAAAGTAGACCACCGGCGCAATGCGTCGCGACAACGGCGCCAAAGCCGAGATAATTAGCCAAGGGTGCCTCGCAGCGTCTGCTGGTACCACCACCGATACGGAGCTAGCGCTCGTCACTGTCATTACCCATGCCAGTTGTAGGGAAACGCAAGGGTCACGCACCGACTGCGTCCAGTGTTTCAGGCCCGACATACAGCCGCCTATTCTACGTCACGGACCGCGTCACTGAAGTCCGCTACCTCATCGACACGGGTGCCGAAGTGTGTGTTGTTCCTCCTACGCTGGAGGACCGCCGACGACGCCAGACGACGCCAACTGTCACTGCTGTTAATGGTTCCACCATACGAACTTGCGGACAGAGGCCTGTTACGCCTGACATTGGCTTGACATTAACGTATTGACGGATTTTCTTGACCGCTGACGTGCGTGTACAAGTCATCCGTGCGGATTTTCTTTGGCATTTTAGGCTTGTGGCAGATCTATGACATAGCCAACGCCTCCTCTATTTTATCAATGCCAGCCAAATGCGCCCGTTCCAGCCGTTCACCACCCTCTCCTCTAGCCCTTTCCTACTCTCACCCATCGCCTAGCCATCGCGTGTGCTTTGCGTTCATGGGGGAGAGCACCCGTCATGTAGTGCCTCAGGACGGCAATCATATGAAGTAATTTTTTGTTCAGTTGTGTGCAGATCCGTGGGGCGGCGTCTTGCATCCCTCGTGTTCACTATGTTGGCGGTCACGCTGGCTCTGTAAGAGACACGGCGTTTTGAGATAGCGCGTCTCCGTTCGGTTCGTGGCGCTATGCGGGCAACCAATGGGGACGCGTCACTGCGACGCTGCAGTGCATGCGCTGCCTTTAAAGGCTCATTTACACTAGCGCGACACGACACCGATTTTGGTCTGCCGACTGTCTTTGGCAGGGTCTTTTGTCGTGTCTTCGTCCCATTTACAATGCAACGACACCAAGAGTCCGCCCCACAGACCATCGGCGGACTCTTGGTGTCGTTGCAGTGTAAATGGGACGACGACACGACAAAACACGCTCCCAAAGACAGTCGGCAGACCAAAAATCGGTGTCGTGTCGCGCTAGTGTAAATGAGCCTTAAGAGGTGCCTCACGAGCGCTGTGAGGCGGCGACGGCATTGCTTCGAGCTAAAAAGAAGGAGCACGAAGGAACAAATTGGACAGACGCATGATATTGGAGAGCGAGAACGCGTATAACGCATCTCCGTGCGAAAGTGCTCGGACGCACGTGTGACGCAAGCAGCCCTACCCTACATGTGGCGTCGCATCACGACCACTCCCTGAACTAAGGCGGACCGGCGGCTCCCATTGAGGGGGCGAGCGTTTGCACTGGCATTGAATGAAATAGAGGAGGCGTTGACATAGCCGTCTTGTGGATTCTGAGACCGACCTAACAGTTCAAGGCGTGACGTCAAGTTTACCACACTAGCGGCTTGGGCAAGCTCATGCCGAAGTCTTGTTTTAACACGTTCGTGTTAAAAACAAGCTGAAACGGCAATGGAGTATACACTCTAAGAAAAAAGTCGAGTATTTTGGGAGTATTTCTGCTACGCAACAATAATCGTCATCTGGCTTGCTCACGTTTCCTCTTGAAAACCCGGCTCTCGGCACATTCCTATCAAGAATGCTATGTCACGCCGATAACGCGCGCGGCGTTCGTGATCGGGAAGTGCCGGGACGGCGGTGATAACGCCGGGAAAGTACGCGGGGTAGATGACGATTATAGTTGTGCAGCAAAAATACACCCTTTTTACTCGATTATTTCTTAGCGTGTAGTTAGATATCCAGTCAACCAGCTAAGGATTGCTTAATACAACTTCGATAGAAGCAAGGAGTTTATAATACAATACTGCATCAAATGCTTTTGACTAGTTTTTAAAAATGACATCAACCTTGTCCCGAAAACGAAGGTCAAGGAAAAAACCATGCAGAATTTAACTGTGTTGTACCAAAAACAACACATAAGCTCATGCTCCCACTGAGATCGTAGTTAGCGCGATTCATAAAAACAGCATAATGTGTTTGTGAATAAGATGTTCTGAGATCTTGGACAATTGCGAAGTCAGTGATATTGTCGCAACGCGTAAAGAACAGGACGCAGGACCACGGTGCGACAAGGAAAAGCAAGGCCTGTATTAACAGATCACAAGAGCAGACGCGCCAACGTCGTCTTCCTCCGAGGAACGGTGGTTGCTGCTCGTGCTCGTCACTTCGTCGTTCTTCCTACTGGCTTTTAGTCGTGACATCAGCCTCCCTTCCAAGAAAGCATCGTCCCGATGCTTTATAGTCACAGCGGTTTTGTACTCGCAGCGCATGAGTTCATTCGGACAAATGGGGGCTTCATCCGAACCACGTGCACGACTTCTATTGTATGCCTTTGACGCCTTGAGCAGTGCGCACTATCGGGAACAACCTCATAATTAACATCAGTGAGACGTCGCAGAACTTTATACGGCCCGAAGTATCGTCTTAACAGTTTTTCTGAGAGGCCACGACGCCGAATGGGAGTCCAGACCCAAACTTTCTCTCCCGGCTCGTATTAGACTGGTCGGTGACGAAGATTATACCGTCTTGAATCGTAGTTCTGCTGGCGACGAATACGTATGCGTGCAAGTTGTCGGGCCTCTTCGGCAAGCTAGGTGATGTTGTGACATAGTTGCGACTTCACGGCCATGGAGGAGACGGAAGGGCGTCATTCGTGTTGTTTCTTGATGAGCCGTGTTATATGCAAACTTCACATACGGCAAGATCTCGTCCCAGTTTTTATGCTCCACATCGACGTACATGCAAAGCATATCCGCAAGTCTCTTGTTGAGGAGATCTGTCAGACCATTCATTTGCGGATGATACGCCATTGTTCGCCGGTGAGATGCGCCACTAAGTCTTAAAACTGTCTGTAATAGTTCGGCTGTGAATGCAGTTCCCCTGTCAGTTATTACCACCGACGGAGCGCCATGCCTCAGCACGACATTCTTCTAATAAAAAAAGCCGGCAGATCCCACGCACTGTGGGAATCTATGTAATGCGAAGCAGCCAGCAAGGGGCAAATCGTGCTGGACATAATATGCATGCCATGATTTACATGTTAGGACCTCTCATTTATGTTCGTCATGCAGTCACGTAGCGCAATACTAATTTTGGTGTATATCAAGCTAGCGAACTGGACGCAAGCGCACCATGAGCGTGGCCTGTAAAGGGCAATGTAGATGACATGCATATCATGATTTCCATATTACCGCTTGTCATTTATGTTCGCCATACAGTCACGTCACGCATTACCAAATTTGGTGCATATCAAGCTAGCGAAACGGCCGCGAGCGTGTCATGAGCGTGGCATTCAAGTCATGTTGCACATGACATGTCATGATTTCCGTATGACCACTTGGCATTTAGGTTCGTCATGCAGTCACGTCACGCAATACCAAATTTGGTGTACACCAAGCTAGCGAAACGGCCGCGAGAGTGTCATGAGCGTGGCAGGCAAGTCATGTTGCACATATCATTATTTCCATATTACCACTCGGCATTTATGTTCGTCATACAGTCACGTCACGCAATACCAAATTTGGTGTATATCAAGCGAGCGAAACAGCCGCGAGCGTGTCATGAGCGTGGCAGGCAAGTCATGTTGCACATAACATATCATGATTTCCATATTACCACTCGGCATTTATGTTCGTCATACAGTCACGTCACGCAATACCAAATTTGGTGTACACCAAGCTAGCGAAACGGCCGCGAGAGTGTCATGAGCGTGGCAGGCAAGTCATGTTGCACATGACATATCATGATTTCCATATTACCACTCGGCATTTATGTTCGTCATACAGTCACGTCACGCAATACCAAATTTGGTGTACACCAAGCTAGCGAAACGGCCGCGAGAGTGTCATGAGCGTGGCAGGCAAGTCATGTTCCACATGACATATCATGATTTCCATATTACCACTCGGCATTTATGTTCGTCATACAGTCACGTCACGCAATACCAAATTTGGTGTATATCAAGCTAGCGAAACGGCCGCGAGCGTGTCATGAGCGTAGCATGCTAGTCATGTTGCACATGTCGTGTCATGATTTCCGTATTACCACTTGGCATTTATGTTCGTCATACAGTCACGTCACGCAATACCAAATTTGGCGTATATCAAGCTAACGAAACGGCCGCGAGCGCGCCATGAGCGTGGCATGCAAGTCATGTCGCACATGACAAGTCATGATTTCTGTATGACCACTTGGCATTTATGTTCGTCATACAGTCACGTCGCGCAATACCAAATTTGGTGTATATCAAGCTAGCGAAACGACTGTCAGCGCGCCATGAGCGTGGCATGTAACTCATGTTGTAGATGACATGCATGTTATGATTTTCATATTACCACCTGTCATTTATGTTGGTCATGCACAAATGTCTCATCGTACCAATTTTTGGGCATATCTAATTAAGAAAACGGCCTTAGGAGCACTACGGCCATGGCGTGTAAATCATACTTTTCATGACTAGTTAGTCATGATTTTCATGATATGATCAGTCAATCATGTTCGTCATACAGTCATGTTACGCCATACCAATTTTGGTATAAATCCCATTAACGATACGGCCAGGAGAGCTCGAAGTCGTAGGCGGCTAGATAGATAGTCAGATAGATAGATACGCTCAAACTCGCCGAAGTTCGCTAAGAAATGCTTCGCATTTAAAATCTGGCTGCTTCACTTGCCGTGCCCTCCTCCAGATCGTTGGTTTCGGCGTACCGAGTTAGGTAGTCTGTGGCTACATCCATCTGCGACCCGCCAACGATGTTGGAAATGGGCCTAGAAGATCCATTCCAACTTGGGCAAATGGAATACCAGGTACGTCAATAGGATGGAGGAGGCCTGCTGGTTTGGCGGGTGGGACTTTTCTGCGCTGGCAGTCCAGGCACGTCCGAACGTAGTGCTGAACGGTCGCCGTCAGTCTTGGCCGGTAATATTTCTGCCTTACTCTGCACAGCGTTCGCGTGTAACCCAAGTGGCCGGATGTTGGTTCGTCGTGGCATGCCTGTAATACTTGACTCCTTAAAGATGTTGGGACGACGAGTAAGTAGTCGTTCCCGTTTGGCGTGAAGTTCACCTTATAGAGGACGTCGTTGCGCAAGCAAAATGACGACAGTCCTCTCGCAAACAGTTTCGGTACAGCTGAAGTGCGACCCTCTAGAAAACGAATGATGGGCTCCAGTTCCAGGTCGTCTCGTGGCAGCTAGCTGTGCGACAGTAGCCGTGTTTACAACTCCGACAAAGGCTGCATCGTCGTCTTCTGCATTCACCGGTTCGTATGGCGCACGAAAGAGGCAATCGGCGTCTGAATGTCGCTTCCCCGATCTGTAGACAATAGTCATGTCGAATTCTTGAAGCTTGAGACTCCAGCGCGCCAACCGTCCTGATGGGTCTTTTAAATTCGCCAGCCAACAGGGGGGAGTGGTGGTCGCTGACAACATTAAAAGG
>JALIZH010008852.1:0-10748 GCA_030522465.1 Rhipicephalus appendiculatus | reverse complement strand
TCAGTTCACTCAACATTGACTTGTTCAGGATTAGCTTAACCCGGATTTATTTAGTCATGCTTAATCCGAGAGAACATAGCCTAGTCGGGTCTAATCTACCTCATGGCTATGCCACCGATCTTGGACCGGATTACCGTGATCCAACGTTATCTCCACTAATCTTGCCTAATCCCACTTGGTAGGTATCTATCAGTATAGATTTGTATCGACTAGCGTTAAATTGGCTTGTCCAAACTCAATTAGGCTGCGATAAACTGGCTTAACTAGGCTTTTTCTACGTATACCCTGGTTTAATCCGGCGGCCTAATTGGTATCAATGAGTATCAATCAGTATTAATTTGTATCGATTATTATTGATTGTTTTGACTATGCTTATTTAGCATGAGCTATGATTAACTTGCCTTGACCAAGCTTATCTAAGCTTATCGGCAAGGTAGCCGAAGCATCTATTCACTTCGCAAGGCTTAACGCAAAGCTTAACATCTTGTTTGTAAATGCAGTTTCACGCGGTGATTATGCGATGCAGCTATAGCGAGACAAGCAAGGATTTCTTTAAGAGCATTTTTAGTTACAGCGCCAAAACGACGAAGACGGAAGACAGCAGGGACACAAACGAGCGCTGTCTTCGTCGTTTTCACGCTGTAACCAAAAATGCATCCGGACCAACTAGCCCAACTTTGAATTCTTTAACGGCATGCTCACTGACAGCGATTAAAAAATGCACGGCCACATACTGGACAAGTCAACAACTAACCTCGCATATCTTGGTGCTGTCGGTCGGATGCCAGCGGTCGCGTTTCACTTGTGCTTCCCATTTTTTTCTTCGCTCGCTGTTGCGAGGGAAGCGAAACATCCGCTGGCCTTTCGCGTGTTAACCAGTACACAGTGGCACACAGCAGCCTGTCATAGCGGCAAAAGAACGGATCTCGATCAACACGTCAAGAACAACGTGTTTACAGCACCGTTCCCGCGCTAGCCTCTGCGCGCCGCCGGAGACTTTCGAAACAATATGGCCGCCAGGCGGCGCGGGGTCTTTCAAAAGGTGTCTCCACCCTGGAAGCTGAGGCGCGCGCACATCGAGGCACCCTATCCGACCCTAGAGTTCCTGTATATGCTACCTTTAGGTAGCAGAGTTGCGCATCTGTTTTCCAAACGCCGCTAGCAACCATGCATTGCGGAGAAGCTGATGCACAGGCCACGTCCAGAAAACATGCCCGCGCCGCCGAAAGCGGTTGCCGTCCACCTAGAATCTATCAAGTCACCGTCTTGGACTCTGTAGCTCGTTAGCTACGAACTGGTGCTTTTATTTGCTTTAGATTCATGTCCTTAAGCTTCGACAGCAAAGTATTTACGTCGATTCAGCGCCATTTTCGAAAGACATACTGAAATAATCGATGCTGTAGGCGTAGCGAGTGGCGATATGGGCGCTCCCGGAATCTCGAAGGACATGTATTACGTGTTTGTCAGTTGTTTTCTATCCTCCATAGCTGGCGCCACCTGACTTGGCGGCGGCGGCGCATGTTATTCGGCACTACGCTACGCCTTTGCGTTATCGCATAGACTAAAAAACGCTTTTGTACTCTCGTGGCACAGTCCCGAGAGCAGGTGTTTCTTTTTTTATCGCCGGTCGTCGGCACGCCAGCCATGTCGACTGGCGATCGCCGACACGCTTCGTCGATCGGCAGCAGGCTTAAGCAAGTCGCCTGCAAAAACAAAGTGCGGCTTCGCCACATAGCTATGGTTTCTAGCCAGGCAAGATGGCGGACCTATGCGCAACTCTGCTCCCGTAGGGAGCATATACAGGAACTCTATCCGACCCCAAGTAAGTGCGCCGCGGTGCGGAGAAAGGAGCGGGCCACGCCCACCTCGGGAAATACGCTCTCTCTGTGCGATTGGGACGGCCGGAGAAAAACCCGCCGCGCGCCCGCCATCTCGGAGGCCATGCGCTGCGCCGCCTGTATTTGTACGTTTGTTGATAGGTGGCAGCACACTGCAAGCGATTCGCTTGTTGACCGGATTAAGAACAAAATGTTCACCGCAGCCAGAGCCCAGACGTCACTCTAATTACAAACATGGTGACACGGAGTGTTGGAAGTCGTTCGGCGGAAAAAAGTTCTTCAGATTACTTTCAGCAGTGTTGTTGAAACAAACCATCTTGAGGACGAGGATTTTTCACTGGGCGTAGAAGGCTGTGAACGTTGATGACGACGATGAACAATCAGCTGCTAACTCACGATGAGCGACTTGCACTTCACGTCCATTCGTGCGTAAATGTTTTACACGCTCGTAAGTCACTTCGATTGTATTTAATGTATAATATCTTTGAGCGAGAGAAAAACAAAAGCCTAGTTTTTTCTGGTGCATTGCACGTAGCGCAATTACTGCGGATATTATAGAGCGCCGCTTGCCCACACGCTTGAGCTCGACCAGCGGAAACAGGCAGTCACAGCCACAATCCACGCCTTTCGGCTAAGTTCTCTTGTACTTCACCGGTACCTTCCGAACGGCATTGTTGTTCGACGAATTTTAGTAACGTCTAAGAATTCAACGTTGCGAAAAGCATGCGTGAGCATTCTTTTCGATATTCATGTTTCGTTCGTGCTGATTGAACCTGCAACTTCCGATATCAGTGAATATCGCGCAGCTAGTCTGCGCATGGCTGTGGCACAAGCGCTACTGAATGAGATGGTAAATACATGTGTTCTGTTGAAGAAATAACTCCGCCTTCTTGACTGCGCAAGTAGTGATGGCGGTGTAATATGTTTGCATACCATCACCACGTTAAACACGCGGTCCCGTGCAGCAGCGATGGCGCTACTCGCTAGCGGCCTACTACTGCGGCAAATCTGCCAGGCAGACTCGGTACGTACTACCTCGGAGAGCCGTTCAGTTCATACGTCAGTTCTAGTTCACGCAGTTTTCTATAGCTCGCACAGGTTTTCGCAAAGCAGGGTTGATGCACGCTAACGGAGCAGAAATACAACCGTCCACACGGCGGCAAATAATTAAGTGGCGAGCACATAGAACTTTCCATGGTTTGGGAAAGTATTTTAGTTTCATATCCATTTCAGTACAGCTCATGACTTCATCCGATGAAGGTGGCACGGACCGTACGTCCGCACGTCCTATCGGTTCCTATGCTAACAAACGGGTTGAACCTCCTCTGGTCGCCATCCTGAACCGCACAGCGGGCCACTTATAGTTCGTGGGCATTGCAAAAATGAGCATACTTACCAGCATGTCTTTCGCCTACTGTTTGTGTATATATTTATTTAAACTGCTGTCTCAAAGGACTCTACAGGCCTTGTAATCTTGACTCTACGCTAAAAGATTGTTCTCAATATATTATTACTTGCTGGAATATTACGTCTTATGACCATGAATTGATTATCAGGAACGCCATATTGGAAGGTTCATGAAGTTTTTAACATCTGGAGTTCAATAACGTCCACCTAAATCTAAGAGCATGGACCTCTAGCTGTTGGCCTCCATCGAAATGCAGCCGCCGTAACTGGAATTCAATAACTGACATGTAAAAACCATTTGATTTCTGTGTTTTGCATCTGTAAGAACCACATTGAGATGAAGCTGTTCTGTTCCACTTACACCTGTTGCCATCATTAACTATGTCAATTCTTCTGCATCATTAACTCTGGCTCGAGGTTTTCTAGCGCGCAGTCGTTCAATATGCCACGCTTCTTTTAATACGTAGACTAATGATGTTGTGTTGTGTCACATTTACGCGATAACAATGCATTCAGGTAACCCTTCGATATTTCATTTTTTTCTACTTTGTTATTTCCATTGGTTCCTTTAGATTGTAAGAATTATGAAGTCGAAGATTACTGTGAGAAGGGCTGTGAAAGAAACCCGTGCCCATTTAGCGAAACGAAGCCTTGCACTCCAAGAGACTTTTATTGCGCCTGCCCGGTCGGACAGTATCGCCGTAACGGTGGTATTTGTGTGCAATATAGATATTGCGGTAAGTAACAACTACTGAATCCACCTAGGACGCAGCAGTAGCTGAAGCAAATCATGCACCATTTTTAAGCGTAGTAATCGGAGAAGGGTGGGAAGAAAGAAATGAGGCAACACAAAATTTTTACGACAATTTTTTTAGGGGCGAAGCACCTTAAGACCGCACAATGTCCATCCGTAAACCACCGTCGTATACAGCAGATCTAGCGCAAGTGCATGTGAATAAACCGAAACATCTGTGAACAACAAAAAAAGTTATCAATTGGCTGTTAACGAGAACGAACAAAATATAAGGCCATAACACCGTAAAACCAGCATCATTGAACCACCCATCAATAAAAGCGTATCACTGAAGAAAATGTTAACAAGAACAAACTAAAAGGTTGTGAACCAGAACAAAATAGAAGGCCGTGATTGACAATCCGATGCGCACTGCTTCGCCCCATCATCAGCATTCACTTCGTGGATATGCGTGGACATTTTTTTAGCTTTCATCTGACCGGCCTGCTATATCCCTGACGAAGGGCACTGTAAAGTCCTTTGGGTAAGCCGACATCTATGTAAAAGCGTTCATGCGCAGTGACGCACAAAAAGGAGGATGTCCCTAAAGGCAAAACTCTTTTGCGGGGAAGCAGATCCCACATCTACTGTTGGAACATAAAAAGATTTTTCTCGCACATAGCGTGCAGAATTCAACAGCACAGCTTTTCAACAGACTCAACTAGTGCGGTGATAATCTATCTGGAGCTGTAGTAAAAAAGCGTGACCCTCCAAAAATGCAAAGTAGAGGACCCTATGATCGTTCGTACACAAGCATCACCTCGCTAGAACTACCGTGTTGTATTAATGCAATGTAATTAGCTCTGTAGATAGTGCGGTGAGTTGGAGCCTGTACAATGGACGTGCCATTTCTTGTTTTGCGCGTTCATCTGAGGAACCAGAGGTAATCGCAGAGGCCACGAATAACCTACATACCTCAGTGCTGTGCCATGTGTCATCGGAGCAACTTCGTTCTGCAACTGGCCATTTATCATAAAAATGTGGTTTCTTTCAAAGTATTTTACTTTTGGCCGTGGGTCAGGGTTATTCAACAAGTCACCTAACCGTGCAAACAGAGGGCAGACGACAGGCCTGACGGCAGCCCCGCCCCCCTTTATTCATCTAAAAAGGGTGCACCAATTCCGCTCTACACCTTCGTTCAGTGGGACATTTAATTTCACTTTTATTGCACAATGCTTTTTACGCATGTGTTAGGGCTATAACGGCAAGTGAAGAGCATTGATTTTGGTTGCAAAGAACTATTTACTCTTGTTAAGATTGACATCCAAGTTCAATACGGCAGACGCCGATGAGCGTTGATCTTTGGGCAGGAAGCTTTTCCCACCGAGGTTAGCGCTGGGCAGGCACACGTAGCCCGATATTTTCCTGGAAAGTACTTGTACACCTTTGGCCAAGCGAGCGAGGCGGCCCACCGTCGTGGATGTACAAAATATAAACGCATACATCGAGAAAGGGCAGAAAAAGAAGAAGTAACAACACTTTCGAAGATAGTGTTGCGATGGCGTCTGGCTGAGTTTCTCCGTATCTGATAACGTCTTAGCGTCTACATTTTGGTGCCAAAATCCGGCACCAGCCTGCCTTCTACGCACGGCGAACAGGACTCTACTCTCACTTCGCGTTACAGGCGGCGAGGAATCGACGGATCGTCGATGCGAAGATCGGGGTTGGTACGACAACGTCAGCTGACAGCGGTGTTCTCCCAATGGATCGACTCAAAGGCAAGCGATCTGGACGACGCGCGCGGAACAAGAAGAAAATTCAAGAAGCGCGAATCCACTAACGTCGACATCGCGAAGCTCGCAGCTGGAACGACTATCTGTTAGTAATAACGAGCTCTCGCAGATAAACGAGCAATATGAGCAGCATTCCGACAGAACATATCGAAAAGGAGTAAACATCTATAGCGGAGTATCAAGATGAATCCGTCAGCATGCTCACCGAGATACGTTGCAGAATGTCCCCATGAAACGAGCTAAGAACGGCCATGTTACAACTTGCAGTGAAGAAAACACAGAAGCAACGACTTTCCGAAACGAGACTCCCGCAAGACTTGTGGCGCTGTCACGAGGCTATTTATTCAATTTGCTCTCGTGGAGGTTCGTGTATAAAAACGATGACGCAGCCGTCATCAAGAACAAACCAGAGCGTTTGTTGACAAACACAAAACTAAATATATTTACAAGATGAACAGATTGCAAATACAACAAACAAGCACTCGGCACGTACAACCAAAACTAGAGAAACAATATGTGGCTACTTTGCGACATGGGGCTAATGCGAAAGTCATACAAAAAACGTCACCGTTTCTGACGAAGCGCCCGGACAATATCGACGAGGAACAAGCGCAGGCGTCGGAGCAGGAGAGGTGATGACGCTCAACCGCCGGCGAAGGTGCAGATGTACGTGCCCGGCGAGTAGGGGTCAACGGCCGGATGCCCTGTCGGCGTTGCTGATGGTGGTTGACAGAGGAGACTGGTCTTGCCTGGCCAACGCCTAGCGATGAGAAACGTGTTTCCGGCCAACGCCAGACGCTCGGAAGAAGGTTGGGTATGCGCCCAGGCGGGAATCCGCAGCGGCCATTGTACGGGTACTCCGCCGAGCTCCGCTCCCGCGCCCTGGAGATCTTCTTCGCTCCGCCACGTCTCAACCACATGTCTTCCCTAGGTCCTTCTGCAACCGTGTATTTTCCTTCCGAACCAGCGTGGACGTTGCCCATTGGTTCTGCTGGCCTTGCACACGCTCACGTGCTGTGTCTCCACCTCTTGTTCGGCGACTGTCGCCAACGGTACTCGTATCAGTACTTTCGGCCATCGTCCTCCATCACATTCGTGCACTTTTCAAAACGCACACTTCACTCATTACAGGCGCCTAGGTTGCACCAGCTGCACATCCCAAAGTTCAAAGGAGATATCGCACAGTGGACAGGCTTCTGGGACCAATTTGAAGTGCTCATTCATGTGAACAATGAGCTGACGCCATCCACAAAATTCTACTACCTCAAGAGTTTTCTGTCTGGTGACGGAGCAACAGCAATTGCCGGTTTGCCCACGACCGAATCATGCTACGTCGATGCCATTGATCTGTTAATGGAAAGATTCAGCGATAAAACGACGATTATTCAGCACCATTTGACACCACTGAGAAATCTCCCAAGTCTGACATCCGCCAACGACATCCGTGGGTTACAAAGATAGTACAGTGCCAAGCAATTAAATGTTTGTTGCCTTGGAGCGCTGAACACGCCGATTTCGTCATATTCGGCTATGCTCGTCGGCATCTTCCAGTAGGCTCTACCACGTGACATCAGTCTCTGTTTCACACGAGTAAAACGACACCGCGCCTTGACACGGCCCCCTAACGCACATGCTTCTCAAACCTCCTCGTCGGATGCACCAGAAGAGGCGTTAGGTGCGTCGGACGCTCACCTGAGCGATCTACTACTATTCATACGTGTGGATCTCGAAAGCAGCGAACAGCACGCACTACCACGTCAGAGACCTGCTTTGGACGATCACTCGGATCGAAGAAACGGTGGCATCCCAACAGCATCAGTTTTGTA
The DNA here is from genome assembly GCA_030522465.1 of Rhipicephalus appendiculatus. Lineage (NCBI taxonomy): Eukaryota > Metazoa > Arthropoda > Arachnida > Ixodida > Ixodidae > Rhipicephalus > Rhipicephalus appendiculatus. The sequence continues at coordinate 3,151 of JALIZH010008852.1, read as the reverse complement.
CACCTCAGCTGTCGCAAGGTTGACGTGCTTCTTCTACCGTACTGATCAGCACGGGGCGTGCAGCTGCAACGCTCATATTGCTCTTACGGTCAAGAAAGACCAGCTGCAAAATAGCAAACGGTGCTTCCGCTACACGTCGAGAGGCCATCGAGCGAAGGATTGCCAATTCCAGCTCGCCTGCAGTTCATGCCGCGGAAGACACGCTTCAAGCATGCGTGGCCCCGATTACCGGAGGGTATTTCCGATGACAAGTGCCTGAGGAAGTGCCAAAGTGTGCGTTTCTTCGAACGCTCTTTCTTCCTACGATGACTCATCGTGCACCAACCAACCAGCTAAGGACAACGCAGTCTGCCTTCAGACATTTTGCAAAGTGATCGCGAACAACGACAAGAGTAAATACATTCGCGGGATTCTGGATGGAGGGAGACAAAGGATTTTTATTCAAGATGACCTAGCACGCAAGCTCAACCCGAGAGATGTCCGCAAGACCCGTCTAGCGCTAAACACCTTCGGAAGCACTTGTTCCTCTGCAGCGGAAAGGCGCAACGTAGTGAAGTTACAGCTCTCAAATCAGTAGAGCGACGTTACGGTTGAAATAGAAGCTGTAGTTGTCCCTGTCACCTGCCATGATGTAGCCGTGCCGGCGACGGACATCCAATTTATTCAATCATTGAGAAAACTACGCAAGCCCCAGACGAACGATTACTCAGCAGAGAACACACCGGACTCTCATTTTTTTTCAGTTTCAGTTTCAATTTATTGGTTACATATGCATCAGTTGCATAATACTTGTATATAGATGAGAGTCCCAGAGTATAATACTGAAAACGGGACCCTCAGTTAAAACTACAACAGAAGTAAATTAGGAAACAATTGGCAGAAGATTAGCAGGTGGTAAACAAGCCAGACCACTTGAAATAGCAGATGAGATAATAGGAAACCAATAACAGAATAGAATATGCGAAATACAACAGGGAAAGGGAAAATAGTACCAAAAATAATCAGAATCATATACATCGCAAAAAAGTAGCAACAGGCAAGAAGAGTTGAATTACAAGAAGAAATATTGGCAATACAAGTAAATGCAAAGCAAAATGCGAAATATAATATACAAAGCATTGTAACGCAGTCCAATACAATACAGAAATAAGACGGAATAAAACTAGAAAAAGGTACAAAAATGTGAAAACGAAAAAATTTTAATAGAAATGAAAAAAAAATTGACAACTTATACAGGAAAAAAAAAGGAAACGCAAACAAAAGAAATGTGGACAAGATAAAAATATTATTGAGATTATCTATGGTTAGCAATCAGCAGTTAAAAGGAAAGAATTTATTGATGTTTTGAAACGTGAAAATGTGGGCACAGTTTTAAGTTGAACAGGCAAACTATTCCAAAGTTAAATGGTACAGTATTTAGATTTTTCTTACCGTAGTTAGTGCGTATGGGTGCTATCAAGTGAATATAATTAGAAGCAAACCTGGTGGGGTCAGTATTCTTTAGGGAGCTACATTCAATGTATTCAAAGGAAAGCTGGGAATTAAGAAACATATCAAACATTATAGCTAAGTTGTACTTAAATAGTTTTTAAGATAAAATTTTGTGCTCATCAAGCAGGCTAAAGGCATGTGAACGCGAAGGACTCTAAGTTATGATGCCAATCGCTTGATAGTGTATATGCTGGATCGAATGAAGATAACAATGGTATGTATTACCCAAAGCGGTTACGCCATAGTGAATATGAGAATGAATAAAAGCAATGTTGAGTGAAAACAATGTAGGAGGTGAAAAATACTGGCGTGCCTTGATGAGAGCACAGATACCGAAGGCCGATTTTTTTAAAATATGATTGATGCAAAGATGAAACTTCATATGGCTGTCCAATGTCACACAGCGGAGTCGTTCATGGGAATAAAATGATTTCCTTGTTATAAGGAAGGAGAATTAATGAAAGGCTTTGGATGTGAAGGCAAAGCCAAAAAATTGTTTTAGATGAATCAATACGTAATTTTTTTTTATTGTTACACCATTTAAGTAAGCGATCAACTGACATATTTAGTTTATTTAGTGAGGAACTCATTGAATTATCAGGTACAGATATAGTTGTATCGTCTGCATACAAAACATAATGGCATAAATTAGTGACATCCGGCAAATCATTAACATAAAGCGAAAAAGCCATGCTCCCAAAATGAAACCCTGTGGCACTCACAGGTTTGCTGTTTTAGAAGTAGAAAATGTTTCACGTGCGTACACCACAAACTCTCGGTCACTTCAATAATGCTTTAAAAACATTAGATCAGGGTCAGTTATCCCATATGCTTTAGTTTACGGTACAAAATTGTACCATTAATGGTGTCAAATGCTTTAGTAAGGTCTAGGAAGACGGAACCGACGAATTCATTACTATCAAGAATGTTTTTAATAAAATCTGTTAGACGAAGTAAAACTAAATTGGTAGAACCTCCTCCTTCCCGAAACCCAAACTGGCAAAATTTGATTATGTGGAACTTATCTATGTACTTTGTTGGGCTGGACAGAAATAACGTTTCAAATATTTTACTTAGAGAGAGAAGGATTGAAATGGGCCGGTAATTTTATAGCAGCTCTTTGCTACCTTTCTTGAACACCGGGATAACCTTAGCACGTTTAAGTACTTCTGGAAGTTTGCCAGTTTTGAAGAATAAACATCCGGATCACCAACTTGTGGGATCAGAAGGCTTAAAACAAACAAACATTTATTCGTCGGGTGACTAAGCTGATGTCACGACCATGATGTCCGAGCTTCTTTGTCTTTTCGTCTTTTACGGGGAAGCCAAGCACACCGTCCACTACAAAATTAATTTTCGCGCTTAGGGGTTCTCAAACTATGTCAGCAACATGTTTTACATGACGCATTGAAATACCATCCAATCCAGGGCTGGTGTTGCGAGCGTCGAGAATAGCAGATAGCACCTCACTTGGCGTAACCGGAAAAAGATAAAATTAATGACACCGAAGATCTAATTTAGGTTGAAAAGTTCACCGCTGACTGCTCTGAGATAATGTGAAATGATCGGAAAACACGTACCTACCTCGAAAGGCTGCCTGAAAGTAATGCTGCCGTGTTCAGTTGTAGAGATAAGTGCTGACGACTTACGATTCAAACAA
>JALIZH010008850.1:0-37287 GCA_030522465.1 Rhipicephalus appendiculatus | reverse complement strand
TCGTACAAACACATATGGGCACGATGTGAGCTGTGGGTCGACGTGCACCACACGCGACCCTGGGGGCCGTGGAGGTACCGCGCGCAGTTTGCTCATGACGTTGCGTAGGCGAAGTGCATAGTCGCTGCAAGCTATGGATGCCTCCTCTGAGCCGCGCGCAAAGAGCTCTCCCGGCAGCCTGAGTGTCGTGCCGTAGACCAGCTCAGCGGCGCTGCAGCCAATGTCCTCTTTCAAGGTGGACCTTATACCCAAAAGAACGAGTGGGAGGGCCTCCACCCAGTTGTGTTCCTCGGTTGCCGTGAGCGCAGCCTTCAGCTGGCGGTGAAAGCGCTCCACCATGCCGTTGCTCATGGGGTGGTACGCTGTCGTGCGTATGCGTGAGGTGCCCATGAGCTGACTGATGGCAGTGAAAAGGGCTGATTCGAATTGTCGGCCGCGGTCTGTTGTTATCGTGGAGGGCACACCGAAACGGGCTACCCAGTGGTACAGGAAAGCACTCGCAACCGTCTCGGCAGTGATGTCCGCGATAGGAATGGCCTCCGCCCAGCGGGTGAACCTGTCGACACAGGTCAGCAGGTAAGCCTTTCCGTGGCAGGGTGGCAGTGGGCCGACGATGTCCAGGTGGACATGATCAAAGCGAGAATCCGGAGTGGGGAGTGTTCCCAGTGCTGTCGAGGTATGGCGTTGTATCTTAGAGCGCTGGCAAGCTACACATTCGCGTGCCCAGCGTCGGACGTCCCGATTTACGCCCGGCCAGACAAATCTTGCCGTCACCAGTCTTTGGGTGGCTCTAATCCCCGGGTGAGACAGTCTGTGCAAGGACTCGAACACGTGGCGACGGAGGCTCGCGGGCACGAACGGGCGAGTTCTACTGACGCTTGTGTCACAGCAAACCTTGTCCTCGGATCCGGGAACTGGGATCCACTCAAGATTCAGGGCAGTGGTCGCGGTCAACAGGTGTTTCAGTTCGTCATCTTCACGTTGAGCGGCTGCCAAAGCGGGAAGATCAACCTGTAGTGGATGCCTCCGATACAGCCGTCGGGGCTGTATTACAGCAGCTCGTTGGGGGAATCTGGCGCCCGATTTCCTTCTTTTCGAGGAAGCTAACACCTACCGAGCGCCGCTACAGCACCTTCGGGAGAGAACTGCTGGCCGTGTACGCTGCCATACGACATTTTCGCCATTTCCTGGAAGGTGTAGAGTTTTTCGTCCTCACCAAGGGGGGGAGTGCTGTGGCGATGTAATGGCGTACCCGTGCACGCGCGGCCTCGCCGTTTGCCTCCAGAGAAGTTGAAGGTCGCACGACAGGAATTTGAACACATGATGGAGCTAGGGATCATCAGACCCTCGTCGAGCGCCTGGGCATCTCCACTTCATATGGTGCCAAAGTCAACGCCGGGAGACTGGCGACCATGCGGGGACTATAGGGCGCTGAACCAGGTAACGACTCCAGACAGATACCCGGTACCGCACATACACGATGTCACGACGAGGCTTCACGGTGCCACTATCTTCTCGAAGATCGACCTGGTGCGGGCATACCATCAGATTCCCGTTGCCCCGGAGGACGTCCCGAAGACCGCCATCGCAACGCCTTTCGGACTTTTCGAATTCCTCCGAATGCCATTCGGACTCCGAAACGCGGGTCAGACATTCCAGCGGTTCATGGACGGTGCTATACGCGGCCTCAGCTTCTGCCACGCCTATCTTGACGACTTGCTAATCGCCAGCAGCACTCCGGAAGAGCACGTGAATCATCTGCGCATCGTCTTCCAGCGCTTAGTGGAGCATGGCGTGGTCGTGAACATGGCCAAATGCGAGCTTGGTGTGCGACAGCTCTCGTTTCTTGGACACGTCATCTCCGCCTCAGGAGTTCTTCCTCAACCCAACAAGGTTGAAGCCGTGCAAGGATTTCCGCAGCCGACCGCCAAGCGCCAGCTTCGGGAATTTCTGGGTTTGGTAAACTTCTACCGCCGTTTCATTCCCCGCTGCGCCCAGATCCTTCAACCTCTCCACGACCTGCTGGCCACTTCACGGAATGGCTCAGACACCCTCTCCTGGTCTCAAGAAGCAAAAGAAGCCTTCTGCGAGGTCAAGGACGCTTTGGCAAACGCCGCACTGCTTGAATACCCCAGGTCCGGTGTCCCGCAGAGCGTAACGAGTGGGAGGGCCTGCTGTGGCGATGTAATGGCGTACCTCGTGCTTCACCGCGGCGCTGGCTGGCGGCTGCCTCGTCAACTCGGGAAAATCCTGCAGAATGCGAGTGAAACGTTCTGCACCGGACGGCCCGAGCAGGGTGGGGCTCAGCGGAGGGTGGTGCGAGGGATTGCCTTGCACAGTTGCCTGCGACACGGGATCGTGAAGGCGGCGGTTGCGCACGTCGACGAGAAGGCCGAAATGCCGAAGAAAGTCCGCACCCAAGATGGCGAACTTCACTGCTGCCACGATGAAAATCCACCGGAACGTTCTGTTCAAGCCTGAATCGAGTGGCAGCGAGCGATGTCCGTAGGTGGCGATGGTTGTGTTGTTGACCGCCTGAAGGGGGGACGCACTAGGGACACGGCGATCGGTGGACCCAACCGGTAACACGCTCACCTCAGCGCCGGTGTCCACGAGGAATCGAAGGCCACTGTCGCGGTCGGTGAGGAAAAACACTGATGGACGACGTTCGGGGGCCTCTGTGACACTGGTCGTCCTCAGTGCCGGCTGCTCCCGTTTCCCGCATAGTCGCAAGGAGGAATGCATTTGCGAGCAGCATTGTAATGCTTCCTGTGATACCAGCAGATTCTCTGATGCGCTGCTGGGCGCTGGCGCTCCTCGGGAGTGCTGCGGGCCTGCATCGCTGCGACGGTATCGGCGAGGCGGGATATCTGCTCCCGGATGTCGTGCAGCGTGGTCGTTGGCGCGCCGCCGGCGATGTCTGGCTGTAGCGCCGCGACGGACGGCGGAGCGACCGCCAGCACCGAGTCCGCGAGCTCGGCGAGTTGAGACAGGCGTTTGTCGGCAGCCGAGGCGAGGACCATACGCACGTTGATCGGAAGTCGCTGTAGGAACAGCTCGCGAAGCAGTCTGCTGTCGGCATCGGTGGTGGCTGCGCCGGCCGTGTGCAACAGCTGCCTCATGTGGCGCAACAATTGGCTGGGCGTCCGGTCCCCGAGGTCGGTGTTGTGCAGTAGCTGCTGCAGTCGCTGAGGCTCCGATGGCGTGAGGCGACTGATGAGCAGTTGTTTCAGCGTTGTGTACGCGTTCTCTGCAGGTGGAGCGACCAGCAGATCTCGTATTTCGCTCGCTATTGCCGGTGGGAGGCTAGCGACCACGTGGTGGTACTTTGTTTGCTCAGCGGCAATACGACGAGCGGTGAATTGGGACTCCACCTGCAGGAACCACAGCTGCGGGTCCGCTGTCCAAAACGGCGGGAGCCTGATGTCGACGGCGGAGATGGCCGGTGCGTCAGAGGGAGTCTCCATGGCGTCGATCGCTTGAAAAAGGCGGTAAGCCTCGTCCGGGTCACCACTGTTGGGACGCGTGTACGCGCGGGAGAAGAAGACACGACCGCGCGGCGTGGATCCCAAACATCGACTGGTTTTATTCAGGTTCTCTGCAGGTTCCGGAGAGCAGCGGAGGGTGGCGCTGCCTGGCGGCTTGGCTTGGCTGCCGCCACACAACCAATCCGAGAACGCTCCCGCGGGTGCACGGAACACTGGCAAAACTGTGTACGTCGATCGAGCCGGCTGTTCTTTCGCTCGCTGCTCGTTGGCGCAGTAATAGCACTGAAGGGAAAAACTAGCTCGGTGTACGAATACAACCAATGACCGAAGCTCCTTAGAAATGAGACGCAAACGACTATGCGCCTGATCTCACTGCTGGCTTTCATGAAGGCGGTAGGTAGGGGAGAGCGTCTGCTGCGCTCGGTGGCGGGAACGACTGAGCGAGTGAGTGTGCGGCGCGCGCAGCGCAGGGAGGAGACAGGTGGGAGAGGGGTTCGAGCGGTGATGCGACGGAAAGCTTCGACGGCGGCGAGGGAACGCCGCGCGCGCGTTCAGTGTGTGCGGCGTTTCATTGACTATCCATGTTCTGTGAGCAGCCCTAACTAATCTCAAGTGGGTATTTTACTGCCGTTTATTAATGCGAAGTGCTTTTATCGCGCCGCGCGCCTTCTTTGCCCCGCATGCGCGGAGAGCGTCCGCAGCGCTCGGTGGCGGGAATGCGCGTTCGCCGGTTTGAGGGGAGAGGGCAGAGACAAAGAAAGAGGGAGACAGGGTGGAGAGGGTTGCAAGCGCTGATGCGGCGGGGAGCTTCGACGGCGGCGACGGCGCTGGCGGGGTGTGGGCCTAAGGAGCTTCGCTCCTAATAACGCATCGTTTCTGCTTGGCTATTCTTACATCGTAAATACTACGCATCCTCCACATATGTACACATATGTGCACCTATGTCTATACGTGAAATGTGAAAGGAATAATGCAGTCAGCTTAGATATTATCGAGTGGATCTCTATAGGATGTTGCAGCTAAGCGTAGTTCTTTTTTCACTTGCGGAGGGTCTATCTTGCGCTTCTGGCAATACGGGACACGGGACAAGCAGACGGACACAGCGAAGAGGTTCACCCAGGAAATGGCTGCCTCTTGCTTCGGTAGCGCTTGTATAAAAGAGCCCACTGTCAAATAAATGTATTTTTCTATGAGATGTTCTTGAAGGCTATTTGCTTCATTGTTAGACGTTCTTAAACTGCGCGAAAAGATGAGGACATAAGTAAGAAAATTCAGTGTATCCTCGCGCAGTTTAAGAACGTCGAACAGCAAACTAGCATTCCGGAAAGTCTTACAGCAGCTAAGCGAAATGTGCGTTGTCGCGTGCCCATAGCATCAGGACGTGCATTTGGTGAGCAGTATGAGCTGGAAAAGGAACAACGCAGCCAGCGTAGCTATTATCGTGCAGATCTCTATTGGGTGTAGCAGCTAAGCGAAATGCGCGTTATCGCGTGCCGGTTCCGTCAGGACGTACTATCGTGAGCAGTACGAGCTGAAAAAACCGAATTCGTGTTTATACGATTTGTTGTAATGTTTTGATAATAATGTCACGTATGGAATTGCAAGAGATACCTTTCCGCTTGACCTTGTAGTACAAGATAACACTTTCGCGCTTACGAACAGTGTTTAGCCGCTATAACCTTTGAAAGGAAATTTGTTTCAATAAATAAATAAATAAATAAATAAATAAATAAATAAATAAATAAATAAATAAATAAATAAATAAATAAATTTCCTTTCGATAGGAGGTGTATGAAACTACAAGCTTGAGAGCTTGATGAGGTGCCGACCCGGCTACAAGCTGGCAAAGCAGCAGGATGATGGACAATCATGCATGAAGAATACCAAATAAACGTAACAAGCATAACATAGCATCAAGTAATATAAACATTATGAAACAAAACGCTGCAAATACATATGCATAGTCATGAAGTGGCATGAACATGAGAAGCAACAATCGATAAGAAGAGTGGCCAAAATTCCGGCAGATGTATTATTACTGAACATAAATTAGCTGGGCGAAGCGTTTAATGTAGCAATTCTGACTCGACGAAGGGTCAAAATCTTCATTGCTTAAGAAATTTAACAAGGAAGGCCGCCTGTACGTAGTACAATGATTGACCTGTAGCGCTCCATTTCATATTGCTCGCGACTATAAACCAGATTATTAAGGCGAAAGCCTTTAATGTCTCATGCTCACGTCCGCCCGGTGTCCGTCCATCCGGTGTCCGTCCGGCGTCCGTCCGTCCGTCCGTCCACACCCCCACTGCGCATGCGCCAACCCATTAAAAAAAAATAAAAATAAAAAACCTCCTCTCCACCTCTCTCTTCTCTAGGCATCGCTCCCCGCGGAGGCCACACCCTCACTGCGCATGCGCGTCCCCTCCCTATCTCCCCTCCTATACGCTCCCCCCTCTCTCCTCTAGGCATCCCTACCCGCGGCGTCCACACCCCCACTGCACATGCGCGTCTTCCCTCTCCTACGCTCCCCCCTCTTCTCGCCTCGCGACGCCGACGCAGGCAGCGTCTGCTAGCGCGTTTCTTGGTTGAAAAAAAATTCCCCATCTCCCGCTAAAGGGAACCGTGTGTGGATGCGAAGCAGCGGGGAGATAATTAGCTTGAGCGGGAGGAACGTCGCCGCTCTCATTTCACGGCAGTGGTCCGGGCGCTCATCGCGGCGCTGCACAGGAGAAAGAATGAGGCGCGCGCGCTCCGTCATTTTTATACCGCGGAACTACCGTGGCGCCCCCCAGCGGAGTATGCAGCTGTCACACCTCCTGTCGTGCGCGCCGCTCCGTAGAGGATTCCTAGAGGAAAGGACGGGGGGGGACCGTAGGAGAGGAGGAGGGGACGTGCATGCGCTGTGGGGGTGTGGGACGCGGGAGCCGCTCCGTGCAGTACAGGATTCTTAGAGGAGAGAGGGGGGAGAGGACGCGCATGCGCTGTGGGGATGTGGGCGCCGCTCCGTAGAGTAGAGGATTCCTAGAGGAGAGAAAGGGGGTGAGCGTAGGAGAGAGAGGGGGGAGGGGACACGCATGCGCTGTGGTGGTGACGCGGGAAGGAGGGACGGACTAAGCCCCCCTACAAACACATGCAAGCAAGATTAAGGAATGGGGTCAACCTGGGCGACAGACACCACCTGCCTAGCCATTGCCAAGCAGCCTCTCTGTGCTCTCGGCCATGACTCAAGGAATGGGGTCAACCTGGGCGACAAGCACCATCTGCCTAGCCATTGCTAAGTAGCCTCTCCGTCCTCTCGGCCATGACTTTGATGACTGTGTTAGGGTTGACGGCCTTCATATTACTACAGTGTTCTGGTTCGCATAATGGGTGCTTCCCTACTTCATGAAAGTGGCCGGACGCGGGACGGGGGGACGCGGGGCACGGGAGCCCCTGAGCATAAGATGCTTCGCATCTAAAAACTGACTGCTCGCGCTACACAACCGTTCACTGGCCACCCGGTATATATGGCAATGGATCTTGACCTGCAAGGTGGTGCCGGTGGGAGATTTCTCCTGTGCGTTGTCGAACGATAAAAAATTCGTAGCGTGCGCGTTAACTAAATGCGGACTGCGGGTCTCTGTGTCCAGTCCGAGTCTTCTGTCTCTCAATGCCCATTAGCAGCGATTGGGATGTTCCAGTAGGAAACACCGGTCCATCACTGCGTGCTTCGCGCTCCCCAGGTTTCTCTCCTGTGCAACGCTGCGATGAGCGCCAGCGTCAACGCCACCGCCAGTGTAAGCGTTAGCGCCCGCTGCTTCGCATCTACACATGGTTCCCTTTAGCGGGAGATGGTGTAATCTTTAAGGCGAAAGCCTTTAATGTCTCATGCTCACGTCCGTCCGGTGTCCGTCCGGCGTCCGTCCGTCCGTCTGTCCATCCGTCTGTCTGTCTGTTCGTCCGTCCGTCCGTCCGTCCGTCCGTCCGTCCATCCATCCATCCATCCGTCCGTCCGTCCGTCCGTCCGTCCATCCGTCCATCCGTCCATGTCCGTCCGTCGGTCCGTCCATCCAAACTCCGGCACGGAGCCAGGTGGCCGCCGGGATGCGCAGACGGACGCCGGTCGCGTCGGACTCTATAGCGCTCGCGCTTTGCTTGCGTAGCGTCGCTGTGCCCAGAGTTTGCAATCATTCTGACCGACGCTGTCTCAATAATCCCAGGCGTTCACGGAATACACTTTCCAATTGACAAAGGGTCCGTCAATTTAAGAGCTGGAACGCGGATGGCGTTGGCACGATGCGCAAAGCGCGAGAAAATACTAACGCATGCGAAAGGAGGAAGATGAGTCTCGCGTCTCGCTGCGATTCGCGGTAAAAAATTAAAGAAGAAAACACGCACACATTAGGTTTGTGTCTTATCCCACCGAGAGTGTAAAAGAAAAAAAGACATGGCATAATCAGTGTAATGGCCACACGCTTTCGCCGAACACACTTTGGAATGTACAAAGTGTCCTTCAATTTTTTTTTTACTCTCGCACCCACGTTTAGAACAAGCATACATAATCTTGACCCCAGCTATCATCAGTCGGCGGGGCCAGTGCTGGGGCTGCGGGCTTCGTGACGTAATAGCTAGTGGCGAACGAACACTTTCAGACAGCACAGTCACGATCCGATAAGGACAGGCTGGGCAGTATCATGGTCATTCGTTCCACTTGATCAGCAGGCCCCAGAAAAGATGGGTACCCAGTGCAAGCGATTGAAGTTTCGGTCTATATAGAACCACGGTATGGTCGCGTGTGAGCCAACACACGAAAATGGCGGCGTACCTAAAGTACAACACCTTCAGTTAGTGCCAACGAAGGGTGTTATAAGCTTATCGTCTATTACCTGAAATGTGAGCGTTGCACGCGCTGTCTAATCAATGTTATTTTACTAAACGTCAAAGATATTCTCTCGCATACTCTTTAAATTCCAGAACCTCACCTCGCGCACGTCGGCAGTATCAGCTGACGTTGATACGAAATGCACCCACGAATTGCATATACCTCTCCTGGGTTTCATCCAGGAAATGGAGTTGCAATATTTTACTTAATTGATGCCGTAGGGCAGTGGCGTAGCCTGAAGTACTTTTCGGGAAGTATCATGCGCTGCCGATGTGTAAATCGCATGGGCCAAAAAAAAAAAAAAAGTAATTAGGGCAGCTGTCGCACTAGTGGTGCCAAGAATGAAGGAAGTGCGGAGCTGGGCAGCCTTTCATGTTTCTCTTCGGGTTTCTCTTTTGTCGTCCTCTCTTTTCTTCTTTTTACTCTTTGCAGTGTTTTCCGTCTTCTTTCTCTATTTCTATTTTTCTTCATATTTCTTCCTCTTCCTTTCTCTATTTCTCGCTTGCTTCCTCTTTTTTTTTCTATGTTTATAAAAGGCTTTTCGCCAGCGTTACGCCGAGTGATAAGTTTGGCGTAACGTCACGATGAGCAAGCGTATTTCCGTCACGTCATATCCGTGACGGAAATACCTCAGTGAAGTCTTGGTGGACCCCGGCATAAAACACTTTCGTATTAAAAATTCAGGACAAAGTGCATCTGGAACTTAAAGAGAAGCCAGCCACTATTAATCAAGACTAAATGAAGCGAGACAACCTACAACACAGGCTGCACAAAAGCCTTGATTTCAATCATTGGACAACTCTTGCAATTCACCGTTCTTTCTTCTCTACGCATCAGCGAGAGCACGCAACGGCCGGTTTCTTGATTGGTGTCTCTTCGATGTCCCGTTTTTAGTTGATGCTTCGCGGCGCAGATGACTGCTTCTGCCTTTTTTAAGCATGCTGGTCTACTGTAGTGAAGCGAAACGAAACCAAAGAGGAAATTAAGATTGATTAGATATTAACACGACTGTTCACGGAGAGCGGTCATTTGCTAGTGCTGCTTATGTGGTGTGCACGCGGATCTATGACTGTTGATAGTTTCGTTGCGATATCAAGCGGAGTCATCTGATGCCCCACTGGCCGAACGAGGCCGTCCACGAGTGCTAGTGTGGCTGAGCGCGTACATTACTAGTTTACTTTAAGTGCTGTTTATGGCGTAGTATGTGCGCAATATTAAAGGCTGGTATAGATTTTTTTTTCTAAAACGATCGACGGGATCATTCAGCTTTGGGGTGCAGTCATTCAATTGCAGAGAGATCAGTGACTAATGGCGAGCATGCGACGTGTTGTCGTTGAGCCTAGCATTTGTATTCGGCTGAAGAATTTTATTACAAGCACGTCGCACGATGCATTTGCTGTTGTTTTAAATAAGTGATGGGTGGAATTTACAGGCCTGAATGCCGCGCTTGAGCTAATCGCCGTCATTCCTGGGTATTGGTGATACCAGGATGTGTAGTTGATGTGGCACGAACATCACACAGCCGGAAAAAGAAGAACAGTCGAAGTGACTAATATCATACAGTAGTCCGCCTCGGTGGATCAGTGGCTAGGGTGCTCGGCTGCTGACCCGAAGGTCGCGGGTTCGATCCCGGCCTGCGGCGGTCGCATTTCGATGGAGGCGAAATGGTAGAGGCCCGTGTACTGTGCGATGTCAGTGCACGTTAAAGAACACCAGATGGTCAAAATTTCCGGAGTCCTCCACTACGGCGTCTCTCATAATCATATCGTAGTTTTGGGACGATAAACCCCACATATTATTATTATTATTATTATTATTATTATTATTAAATATCATACAGTACTGTACATATACTTCTCCTTTGGCGTGTACTTGCATGACTGTTGCATAAGTAGCACGCAGACCCTTGGCTGTGCTTATGGCGTTCTTTGTTAAATGTATTTAGAACCTGGGCTCATTAGGTTTGCATTGCTTATCTGCGCAGGCAATTTCCGAAATATGACGTGTGCACTCAAGGATGGCGTACAGCGTGCGCGTATAGCAATAAAAACGCAAACGAGAAGCTTTGATTGCCCTCCTTAAAACTGCCCATTATATCGGCTACATCATCGTACTTTCTTGCTGCAGATTGGGTACTTCGGTACTTTGATAGTGCAGTAGAAAACAATGAGGTATTACGCGAAGAATGTGTACAACATCGAAGTCAACATTCCAAGTCGCAGGTTTTCAATAAAGAAGCAGTACCAGGCGTGGTATTTCTACCAGCCATGATGGTCTAGTGATTATGGTGCTCGACATGTATATATATATATATATATATATATATATATATATATATATATATATATATATAGCAGTTGAGCTCCACGATAATCAATACACCATCATATCTGGTAGATATACAACTCCTGGTATTACTGCATTACTTGAGCAGCTACAACTGTGTATATATATATATATATATATATATATATATATATATATATATATATATATATATATATATATATATAAAGATGCCAAGGAAAGTATAGGGGAAGTTATTACAAGTAATTGTTATGTAAATGTGAAGGAAGGGAAGTGGACGAAAAGATAACTTGCCACCGGCAGGATCCGAACCTGCGACCTTCGAATAACACCGATGCTCCACCACTGAGCGACGGCGGTCATCCCTCCGTCCACTTTATAGGGTATATAAGTGTACTTAAACGTGGGAGCGTCAGTCAGCGCCGCCTACTGCCATTACGGCGAGTGTGGAACACTCATTGCCTGTAGGCGTCACGTAGTACGTGATCTTATTACGAGCGGGCAGCTGACTAATGATCCCTGTATACAACCTGAAGGCATCAAGTCTGCCAGAACGAGACCCTCGATAGAATGAAGGAAAGAACGGTTGGTACTTAAGGGCTCGTTTGCTTTGTTAAACACGTTGGTTTTGCACGGTATAGGGGAAGCTCCCACGTTTAAGTACACTTATATACCCTATAAAGTGGACGGAGGGATGACCACCGTAGCTCAGTGGTAGGAGCATCGGACGCGTTTTAGATGCGAAGCAGCTATTTGACTAGAAAGGCTGTGTAACGCTGTCCCTCCCTCCGTGCGTACGAACGCGCCGCAACGCGCTCTCCTCGCCGCAGGAGTTGGAGCGGTGCCAAGTAGGTCACGCCGCAGCTGCGCGTTGACGTCACGCTCCCTCGCAGTGCGCGCTGACGTCACTCTCTCCCTCGCCTGCCGCGCGCTCGCCGGAGCGCCCGCAGCTGCCGCCTGACGCGCGCCTAACGTACGCAGTTGAAACATGTCTGTACGTCGTACTCTCTTTTGTTCCTTATATATATATATATATATATATATATATATATATATATATATATATATATATATATATATATATATATATTGTAAGGATGACAGCGCCGCTGGGGCGCAGGCGCGTGCTAGGCTAGACTGGAAAGACGACGACAACGAAGGGATAGATTAGAACAGCTGGCCCAGGAACGGGTGCTGTGTCTGTCTCTGTTGCTTACAATGGCGCAGTCACCGAAAGGCTTTGGCGAACCCCACCGGTTAGTTTGACGTGACACGTCTTCCTGAGGAACGGCGTGCCGCTTCCTCGCTGATGGAACCCGCAAGTCGACCACTGCGGTAAGTATCCACCCCACCACCAGCGGACGGCGTCCAGGCCTCCATTGTGGTTCCGGGGAAATACTTCCACGGCGACGTGCTTCATCGCGCCAACAATGCGCGTGGGCTCCTCTTGCCTAGGGACGGCGTAAATGCCTCCTCGGCACCTGTCAACCTGTCGGCGTTTCGAGGACCGTCCGTGGACGGCTTCCAGGCCTCCTCGGCGGCTCAACCTCGCTTCAATGACGCCGCAGTACGAGTTCACGACACGACATCGCATGGGTTTCCGCTTGCCTGGGAACGTCACTTGACACTTCCATTGACATGGATCCCCGTCTCCAGGTCTCTGTCCAAAGCTGGGTTTCCAAGGGACGCCGTCCACGCGTCCTTGGCCATGCATTGTACCACCAAGGGTACCGGAGTCGATGTATCCTCCGCAGATGCCGGGCTTGGCCCTTCGTGCGGATCACCCGACAGTGCCGCGGAGCTGCTGCATACCATCGCGCAACTCCGCGTTCACAACTAACGCCTTGATAGCGTCGAGATCCAGGCTGTCTCCAGGTGCCTTGCCAGTATTGTGCGGAATCAATGCCGTGTTGGCTGCGGCCGCCTCACAAAATCTTGAGGCCACTTCACTCGAGAACCACCGCGAGCTCCGGCGTTCCCTCACGCAGCTCTCCAGACCAACTGGGCTGCTTGATGTCGGCACAATCTGGATTTTCGCCTGCCATCTTAGCATCGCCGGCTGCCTGCGAAATACCGCAATTCCGCGGATTCCAGGACGATGCCGTCCTGTGGATCGAAACGGTAAATGCTCTCGGTAGCCGCCATGCCTGGCCGGACCATCGCAAATGGCTGGTGGCCATCGACAGCCTTCGCGACGCTGCCAAAGCCTGGCACAACTACGAAGGCGTTAAACAACAATCCTGGCCTGAATGGTGTGCCAGGTTGACTTATGTATTTCGCCCGCTTTACCATGCCTCCGACCCTATCCCTGCCGACCCAGGCTCTACCGCGGTTGAGAGCTCTGCGACAAACCACCACGACGGTGCAGCTTGGGTGCCCACCAACCTGCCCTCCTTCGGAGATAAAGCTCACCACCACCGCAGAACGGCTTGTGTTTGCACTCTTCATCCGAATCAGTTAGAGAGTAGGCCCCCATTTTCACCTTTGCTACAGGTGCACGTGCCAGATGCCAGCTTCTACCGTGCCTGACACGCCACCAGAATTGGGAGAGCCTAGCGCAACCATAAACGCTCTCGCAGACCCACCGGAGCCGCTTCCACAGAATCGACCGCAGTCATTGGCACTCAGCCACCTTCCACCTTCCACCGAGCGAGAAGAGTCTCCCGTACAAGCCCAAGGAACTGCCTTTTGATGTACGATCAACGCCTGCGAAGCCCGCGATAGACTCCTCAGCCAGGCCACCCGGTATGCCGCCCGCACACCTCCAGAGGTTCCGGACGATGAAGAAGAAGAGGAGAATGAGCGATGAGCCCCCTGACACTAACGTGAAAGTTGTATCTGCTCATTTTGATGACCAAGGTCGTGGCCGTCAGCCCGGAGTTGACAATAAAGTGAATGTGGCCGACTTCCTCAAAGAAGCGGGAAAAGAAGCGTCGAGAAACTACGCCACCCGCTGTGCCTGCTCGGATGTTATTCCGGCAACCTTCTTCGAGCATGCCGCGTCCACCCCTTACTCCGCGACATGACCGAAGTCGGCTGCCAGATGCGTGGTTGGCAGCTGCCCCCAAAAAGTCTCTTTCGTGACCAAGACCGACCTCCGCGATGCAGCCAGTCTCGCCCTCCAGATACACTTCTGGCAGATACCCAGACAAAATCGCAGCGTGGCCGAGACCTGCGGCCACAACGAGGCAGTCAGTGTCGGCCGCCTGAGTCTTCAGCACTTGGGCAAGAGACGTCGTGGCGTGCGAAAGAACGACCACTCAGGCACAGCCAGTACCGCCCGCCAGAGACATTCCGGCAGCTCGTCGTGCTACGTCGCAGTCATGGCCGAGTGTAATGATGACAGCGCCGCTGGGACGCAGGCGCGTGCTAGGCTAGACTGGAAAGACGACGACAACGAAGGGATAGATTAGAACAGCTGGCCCAGGAACGGGTGCTGTGTCTGTCTCTGTTGCTTACAATATATATATATATATATATATATATATATATATATATATATATATATATATATATATATATATATATATATATATATATATATATATAATGTGTGTGTGTACACACGCTTCATTCACGTAAGCATGCCTAATCAAGTTTTATTAGATGCGAATCATCTCTTTGACTAGGCTGTGTAACGCTGTCCCTCCCCTCCGTGCGTACGGACGAACGCGCCGCAACGCTCTCCCCTCGCCGCAGGTGTTGGAGCGGTGCCAAGTAGGTCACGCCACAGCAGCGCGCACTGCGAGGGGAGCGGGACGTCACTCTCTCCCTCGCCTGCCGCGCGCTCGCCTCGAGCGCTGTCTCGAGGAGACGCTGACTGATTGCGGCGAGGCGTGTCGACGCGCGCCTCTTATAGTCGCGGGAGACTTCAACGTTGACGTCAGCGAAGGAGGAGGAGAATGGCTCGTCGATTACATGCGTGACGTGCACTCGCGTCGCGTGTCGGCGGAACGGAAACTACCCACCTCGATAAGGGGAACGTGCATCGATCTGGTCTTTGCCAACTTCGACGTCGAATGTCCGCAGGAACCTCTCAGCGTGCACTTCACCGATCACAAGGCCGTGGTAGTCAAGGCGAAACGCGCGCCAGCTCCGGTACAGCGCCCGTATCCACTCTGAAGAAACGACAAGACCTATGCCAGCCATCGCTTCAAACGAATCTTCCAGCGCTCACCGCAGCACCTGCGTTAGCGCCGTTCAACCCGTGACGCCACCCGTGCGCAACGCTGCTGCTTCGCATCCCATCAGGGTTCCCTTTGGGAAGATGGTGTAAATTTTTTCACTTTTGCTCTTAATATTTTACAGGGTACGTTGAGTCTGTAGTAGTAGTAAAAATAGTTTCTCCTGCTCTCACTGCTGTTATCCTCTTCAAAGAAACGGATGTTGTCCTCTTTATTCTTCCACTACCACGCTGTGACCGCGGTCTCCTAACAAGCACCTGAAGGGCGGCTCGATTATTGGACAGGCCTCATTATTCTACCTGGTCGACTCGCAAACTTTCTGCCCTGGAACCATGACGCCGACCCTTCTTTCCGAGGCTTGTTAGTGGCGGTAAAGAAGAGAGAGCTGTTTAATAAAAGAAAGACGATAACGTGACTCCAGGCGTAAAGGCAAATGTGGCTGCGGTCGCCACGCCGACAAACACGCATAAAGACCGCCCAAGCTACGACTTCCTCTCGGGTCGTTCTGCAAACTACGTCGGCTGTTATGCTAATGATCCTTTCCGCAATTGACCGTGTGGTCTGGCAGCCGTCCTGTTTGGGACTCGTTACGGGACACCTCTCTAATTACTGGTTAATTAGAACGTCTCTATAGAAGGAACGATGTTCAAGGTACCGCGCGCGTGATTTGCGCCGAATCGTTGGGCACATGGCACGGCTGCTTTCACAATGAGCGCCCTGAATGTCAAACGGCTATGTCCCGCCAGCGTTCCAAGCCACGAGGCTGAGAGGCATAAAACTCACGTTAAGGTTAGACGGCAGTTTCGCTCAAGACGCTAACTTCCGCCTTAAGTTTCCGTAGCCAGAAACAGAACAGAAGAAACAAAGACACAGAAAGATGAACGCCGCACGGTGATATTAATGGTATGTGCGTGGGAGAACAGGGGGAAACGGCAACTCTGAAAGCACAGATAGTAATGCTTTAAGGAGGACATGATAAACGTCCTAGCATAGGTGATTAAGACAGTATGGTGTGTCTTTGTTTATTGGTTACTTCAATGGCACACAACGAGGAGCTCATCAAGAGAGAGAAAACAAACACCGTTTGAAGATCAAGAAATATTGCTTAAAAGACAAAAGAAGGTCTTGCGCTTCTTTCTGCAACGGAAGAACCATTTGTGATCGGGAGTACTGGTAGATGGACGAAAGCGCGGTAGGAAAGATACAGAGACAGCAGAAGAAACGTTTATGTTCGTGAAAGAACAAAATATTTTTGGCGTTACCCTTGACACACAGCTGTGGTGGGTGTCGCACATCCGTAAACATCGCACATACGAAGCTTGCCGCTATGTTCACCGAACGTTAATGCGGTAGCGTTAAAAGCTCGTTTCCAGAAACTGCGGTGTCGGCGTCTTTGGTTCTGAGCGAAAAATCTTCATCTTGTCCGTGACCGAAAAATCGAGAGAGATGCAAATAAAATAGTTAATAAAAGTGTTCGGTTCCAGTGAGAACCGAACGCAGGCTTTCTGCCTGGCACGCAGGTGTTCTACCTCAAAGCCACGCTACTGCTGAAAACTGCTTCAAAAAAAAAAAAAAAAAAAAAAAACGTCAAAACATGAGAATTGCGCAAAGAGTGGGTGTCTTAAAGGCCAACCCATTGCACAGCGTTCAGACATAATTAATCATCATCAGCTGCAAAAGCGTCAACGAAGGGAGCTGCTGTGCAGGTTCACGTGTTTCCTTAGGGAGGCGCAGTGGGCCCTTCGCTGGTTCGCAAAAGAAAGAATTATGAAGTAGTGGGCACTTAACAAGTGTACTTGTACTAGACATTCTAGGATAGCTTGAAATGGCCAATGTACGCACAGTCGTTTGTTTCCTTACGACATGGTTGAGGCGCGCGCCGAGACCCGAAGCTAGACTAGCAGTTGAGAAGGCGATGCGCATGGGGCCCGATTACAATATCGCGTTTTACTCTTGATCGCGAAGCTCAAGCGTTCTCCAAGATTTTAACTCAGCACGAGAAGGACCCATTAACTTGCACTTAGCGAAACAAATAAATGTAAAGTGTCTTGTGTAAAAATCCATAAACAGGGAGAGGTTGGTGCCATTATTGTGGTGCTTGAAACACGAAATATCTAGTGTGTGCTCGAGCCAACGTTTCGACAAGTGGATCTGCCTTCTTCAAGGCTTCAAGAAGACAGGTCCACTTGTCGAAAACGTCGGTGGAGCAAACAACCCCCGTTTACGAATTTTTTATCGCAAACTTTCATCTTCTCTTTCCTGCCGTTTTTTGATGTCTAGTGTGATTATTTGTCTTAGTTTGTTTTCCTGTGCTGTGTGTCAAGCCATACAGAATATGGAGTTTGGGCGTCTACATGTGAACTCATTTACCTATTTGATCTTGTGCTCCACTATTTGTGTACATATGAACTTATTTTACATACTTGAACTTCCATATGCTTTTCGATTGTACTGCATTCGCACATATCATGTTTGACGGCATAACATTTTGTGCACTATTATTATTTTTTTACTACATATTTCGTCTTTCAAGCGAGAAGGAGTAGCCGGTGCCACCATAATGGCACCAGCCTCTTCTCTTTATCATTTCAGTAAAAAGAAAAAAAAGACGTCTTTATTTTCTGGAACCTTTGCTTCCTTCTTAGTATTGCTTGTTTTATTGCGATAGCAATTATATGGACACTCTCGGCTGGTTTTTGCCGTCGGCGTCGCCGCCGTCTTCGTCCGCCGCCGTCATCCCCCGTATATGTATATGTATATATATAACCGGCCCCGCCCGTCGTTCGTTAGCGTGAAAATGCGCGAGGCGGGGGGGGGGTCCCTCGAGCGACCTTCGATTTTACGAGCGGGGTCGTCGCGGGCGCGCGCGTTATCTCCCCTTCTCGGCGGCCGACAACGGGGGGCCGGTGTACCCTTCTACGTGCCACGCTCTCAACGCGAAGAGAATGTGGTGAGCAGTGTCCCTGGACCGGCCGTATGCTCTTAAAGCAGCGTTTTCTAGAGTTGCGTGAGATCGGATCCAAAAGAGTTAGCTGCCAGCCTCACTTCGTATAACATTACAATTTGTTGCTATCGCATTCATTGCTTCACCCTTGCGGTGAAACTGTGTTTTTCTTTAAGTTCGATGAAGGCATTGATGTATAATGGCATATGACAGAAGATACTAGTGAAGATGCGCAGCTTCGGCATTCAAGGCACAGTGTGTTATCAGTGTCATTTCTAGTAGTATCATTCCATCATGCGGATTGACTCAGTGTAGATGCACATAAGCCGCCGAACAAGTTCGCTTGGTGTTTAGTGCAAATATTTGCGCGCTAACATATTTGGCTGGACGAACGTGCATCGCGGCTAAAATGAAACGATCGCTCGTGTCGCCCAATTATTCGTCCATCGTATTAGCCGCGCTGCACGTTCGACCAAACCCGCCAACGTACCAACTCGCCCAATTTGCCGTGTTAATCTAGTTTTGCGCAACCACAGAAAGCGAAAATAGCTCTTCGATCTCTTTGATGCTGTTCGTGGTGAAATTTATTGGCAGGAAATCTCCGCCGGTTGGTGCCATGCACACATACGGTTGAACGTTCATGAGATGTGTGTACTGCGAAAAAGTCGTAATCCACCTAAGTTCCAGCTGCGGCCATTAGAGGGAGAGAAGAAATCATAGGAGCAAGAATACCAGGTTAGCCAGCCTCAGCTCATTTGGCTATCCTCCACTGAAAAAATTACCTGAAAGATAACCAGCACGCTATGTTGATTGCATACGCAAGTAGGCTTACCCCGAACGAAATCCAGGTGTTGAATCCAGCATCTGGAATATTTATACAATTTGTCAGGCAATAAATATTGTAAACAATTTGATCCCGCCTGTGCACGAAGGCCTCAGCAAGAGACAGAGAAGACACGCAGGTTAACAAGATGCGAGTATCAGGCTGGCTGCCCGGCACTGGGGCCGGGAAAAGGGAGTCGAAGGAGGGTGAAGAAAGACCAGCGAGGAAAAACAAGAAAAATCAGACGCAAGAAGGCGTGGCCAACGCGACACACAAGAATAGAGGGACACAGGACGACGCGCTACCAGGAACTGACGTCTCTTAATAATAATATGTGGGGTTTTATGTCTCAAAACCACGATATGATTATGACGGGCGTCGTAGTGGAGGGCTACGGCAATTTTGACCCTCTGGTGTTCTTTAACGTGCATTGAGAGCAACTGACATCTCTTATTCAGGAGAACATGCACTTATAACGCAGATAATCTCGATAAACCAAACAGCGGATAATATCACACCAGCGCTGTGCACAATAATTGCACGTGTCGTTCGAGAAAGTATACCTCAGCCTCCTGCTGCATGACTGTGCTGAGCGCTCGTGTTGTTTTTTCTTTTTTATGTCCGAGCACGCTAGTGTCTCGCTTTAATTCCCCTACCCCTTCCCCCCTTTATGCCGGATCGTCAATAAAGTTGTTTCGCTCACTCATGCCTTCTCGGGATTATCTGCGTTGCAAATATACATGTTTTGCTGAATAAATTACGTGAGTTCCTAGTATCGCGTCGTCCTGCGTCCTTCTATTCTCATGTGCCGTGATAGTCACGCTTTCTTACATCATGAATCAAAACCAACTCGCCCAACTTTCATTGCGATAGCAATTATGTGGACACGTTCACCATTTGAAAGGAACATACATGTGGCTTGTACACAGGTAGAATGACTATGCAATGACTTATATGCTGCGTCGTCATTGAACCTCAACTTGCGTTCTATGGCGTAGTCGCTGGTGTGCCCGGTGTTCTTTTTTTTTTTTTTTTTGTCGTACACATCACGTGGGAGAAGCCCACTGCGCGCTAGTCGCGTCTCTCAGGACTATAATAAAGTTCCACCATCCATCCATCCATCACCAGTGGGCACAGAAAGTGGCCACTTTTTTGTGCTCGTCACAAGGGCAGTTTTTAAATTGAAAGACAATGTAAGAGCATCGCGTGATAGAAAGCACGCTCAATCTCCTGAGAGATCTGCGTACCGCCAGCGGTAAATGGTGTATATAAATAGCTCGCCGTTAGTAATAGCCGGCGCATGCATTGCGCGTGTTTGAGTTTTATAACGCAGCGCGCTGCAGGGCGAGAGGCCGTTGATTCCAATCCCCGATCGAGTGCTTCCGAATTTTTCCCCGTCTGATGTATTTTTTTTGCCTTTCTATATGTACATACATATACATATCTGGAACATGACGGTGACGGCGACAGAAAAAAAAGCCGACGAGAGTGTCCATATAATTGAAATCGCAATAAAAAAAAACCGATACTTGCTGTGCGCTTCGCATGAAATAGACTGCCACAATTTCTGGTATCTGCGGAAATTTGAACAGCGAAGCTGTTTAGCGAATCTTTACTTTTGAGTCGGTGGCAGAAACTATCATCATATTAACAGGAATGTCCCCCTTGCAGCCTACCATTGAGGGGGGTGTTTTACCGAGAAAAAAATAATGAAAATAGTGGGTTTTCAAGGTTTTCAACAGGTGCCCCCCCCCCCCCCCCCCCCGAAAAAAAATTTCTGGCTACGGGCCTGTTCCCACTACTCACACTGGTCCACTAAAAATGAAGGCATCAGTTAGCCCAACAAATGGCTGCGAAGTGACGGCTGCGTGCCAAAGACGCCGAGTACGTACAGCGAGAGAATACCAGGGAACGGTAAAGGCAACGGCGGCTGCGAGAAGGCCTTAAAACGATGGAAGGCCTATGCCAACGACGACGTGCCCGTAGATATATGAGACGTGCAAACGCTTGATTTCAACACGAGTAGTTATGTTTGGAGGTTGGACATCCGTATTGCGTCTGTGATTGTCCGTGGTTCAAGTCGGACCTCTCTGCGCTGAGAATCAACGTTGGAACAACCTAACATCACCTAGCTAATGTCTAGCAACAACCTGGATGCAAAGTAAGCGTGCATCATCTATCTAAGGCCTAGAAACAGCCTTGAAGCAACCAGATTATTCTTCAGAATCGTCTAGTTTTGCGGTTTCAAGCCTTGCTCGGCTTAGTGGAAGCTGCGCCAACCTATTTTAGGACTGCTGGTCCATGCCCCCCGATTTTACATCGACTGAGCGTTCCACGAAGAAACTTAAAACTTCGTTCGGACGAGTTTCACACCCACGATGTCTCTCATTCACTCGTATTTTCTAAGATGCAGGAAACTTGTGTGAAATGATTTTAGGTAGGGGTGTGCGAATAGTGAAATTTCATCTCGAATCGAATTCGAATCGAACAGTGCCGAATAGTGGCCAGAAATGGCGAATATCGAATCGAATATCGCATACCAATGTTTGTTGAAAATAGAAACAAATAACAAAGAAATGCAATCTGCTCACGTCCTCGGGCACATAACGCGGTGAGTGACTGCCACTTGAAGACTGCAAATTGTCATGCAGAAACAAAAGCTGTTCCACACGACCTTGCTTCAAATTTTCTCGCCGTGATGTTACGGTGTTTCCAGCAGTTGAAAACATGCGCTCACTGGGCATCTCACTAGCAGGGATGGAAAGATATCGCAGAGCAATTTTGGCGATACTTGGATAAAGTGCAGTTCTATCCGCTTTCCGCTATTTCAAAGGATGATTCTTTCTTGGGGTCAGGAGCTCATTCAAGTATTTTGAAGCCTTTTGAATATATGGTCTGAGCTCAGTGTTGGTTATTTTTTTACCATAGCAGTTTGACAGTGTCGAAGACTGTTTTCTGGCCTTTTCTGCTCGAGCCATGACATGTGGAAATGACATAGTGTCCTTTAAAATAAACATGCGCTGACATTTGAACCAATAGATATCGATGAAAGTTTTACCGGAAGGCCTTCTGTAACGACGCTAGCGTTAGTTTTAGCAGCCCCACCCTGACTAAGTTTCACCATTGGGCTTTACGCGCTTTGGATATTCGTCCAGTCGAATTATTCGAAACTTCGAATACCAGCTATTCGAAAATCGAATCGAATTATTCGATTAGGTATTATTCGATTCAAATTCGAAACTCGAATATTCGCACACCCCTAATTTTGGGGGTTTTGTAACGAGACCCTTCCCGCGTTTTGCACATATTTTAATAGGCAGCGCCGTAGTCCGCCTTGTACAGAAATATGCCCAATATCGTTGGCCCGATTGCAAAATACTCCGGGTTTCCGAACTCGTCGAAGCTGGCTCGGCGTGTCTTACAATTGAGCTAGTCGGTAAAAAACAGAGAAGTCATGTGCTGAAATGTGACGGCGCAGGCACAATGATAGAACGGAGCCGGTAGTCGCGCGGCATCACGTGTGGGATTCTCGCAACGGTCATCCTAATTGGTTTTCGAAGCGCTAATGGGTATTGATCCTGGTTGGTGGTGGACATGCTGAGTGAAGCGAGCATGCCAGAGTGATAACAGGGGAACAAGAGAGCGTGCGAAACATTAGCAACTGGATGCAATCGTTGGCCGATCAATCAACGCTCAGCGCCTTGAAAACACGTGCTCAAATGGGGAAGCGCGTTTTTTCTTCTTTTTCCGAAGGTAATCCAGCGTTGTAGCGTGAGACGGCAGCGCAGCTGCACATGACTTGTTGATCTTGTGGTTTCGCGGACATTGTGTGAAAATATTGCCACGGTACATCCATGCAATGCTTGTACATCCAAATTTTCACTTGTTGGAACGTGCCTTACAAGGTCCCACCCGTTCGCCATGAGTAAGCGTTCTTAATTCAAGTTATAAGCAATCTTAGGAAGATTACAAAATTTGGACATAACAATAACCGAAAAAAAAACAAAACAAAGCCATGGTAGGGCAAACTGAAGGATGCTCGAGCTCCACCTGGCGGCGCGATAGCGTTAACCGGCCCCTTGCGCATTGCTTTCTAATTCGCCTGCCACGCAAATTAGAGAGCCTTCTCGTGGCGTGAAGGAAGAATTGTATGTGAGCGTGACATTGGCCATTGTACATACTTTTAGGACGCGTACTGACAGTTGCGAAGTAACCACTGCGCCGTAATTTACCATTTTGCGAAGAAGAAATTAATGTATATATTGATAGACTCTACGCGCCTGTTCACCAATATGCACACCTAAGTGTCGGTCCCATTTGTTGACGCTGTGGCAGATGGTGTTGATGAAATATTACTTGGGCCTCTCTTTTTTAAGGGGCGGCAGCTTTAAACAACCCACTCGCTGCGGAACTCAAATGGTGTGATGCCAGATGCGCTTCTGCGCTTCTGACACCCACTATTACTCAGCTGCCAGCGTGATTCTTCGCTCTTGATGACACCCCTAAAGGGTCGTTTACGGAGGCAATTTCAAGCACTGTCGTGGCTCTGTGTTGGAATACTTGATCGCCACGCAGAGTGTCTAGGTTTCGTTACGGCTGAAGCCGTGACTTTTATTCTTTGCATCAGTCGGGATTTTGCACCCACGAACAACGCCGCAAACGTCGACGACACCGACTTTTCCGCGACACAGGCTCCGTAAGGCGATATCTTTAAAGGGGCCATGACATGGTCACCCAACAATTTGCGGTTTTTGGCGAAAAACGAAGGTAGAGGGTCAAATATACTTGTACACGTGCGAAAACTGGACTGTAAAAGATTATTTCAGTCCAAAATAAGCCGGGGCAGTCGTCGGCTGTAAACTCCGCCCACCGCCGGCGACCGCCATTTTGCCATGGCGTGCGTGACGTCACTAACTGCGAGGAGCAGTGGCGTCGTCTGCTACGTTCCATACGCGGTCAGTGTGTTGACTGCGAGTGTTGCTCTGTTGCTGTTTCAACCGCTGCAAGTCATTTAGTTCCAGAGGCAAGTTGAGAAAAGCAGAAATAGCTCGTTTGCACGCGCAGCTGAACATGGAACACGGAATGCAGACCGTGCAGACGCTCGCACAGCAAGCTACTCGTTACGTCACGGCTAGCGAGCGTGCCAGTGTTGCCCGACTCTCAGGCCGCTCGCTCGTTTATAAAAATATTCCATTATAAATGAACGGTACGACCAAATGCGCTAAAATTTCGCCAGCTTGTCTGTGAACGTACAAGGATCAACCTACATAACAGATTATGGTGGAAAATTGGGTGTCATGGCCCCTTTAATACTAAGCAAAATACAAGTCCTCAACCTTATATATATATATATATATATATATATATATAAGCGACTGTAACAAAAATGAAAAGAACATGTTATGTAAAAATACATGTCAATAACAAATAATTGAAAAGTGTAAAGAACTTACGAGAAAATTACACTAGTCACATTTATAACATGAGCAGCATACGCTATGTACTTGTCAGAAAATGAAAAAAAAAAATTAAGGCAGCTTCGAAGTTGCCAAGCCTGAAGGAAGTGCGGAGTTGGGCAGCCTTCTTTGTTTCTCTTCAATTTTATTTTTCTTTCCTTTTCTCTTTCTCTCTTTTCCTCCTTTTCTATTTCTTCTTTCTTTTTTTTCTCTCTTTATCTGTGTTTATTTTTTCCTCTCTCTTTATCTATTTCATGCTCTCTGTTGCTCTCTCTAGCTTTTTCCCCTTTTCCCTTTCTCTCTCTTTCTATTTCGCACTTGCTTCCTCCTTTTTTTTCCTATTTTATGCGTGGTTTGGCCTGCGTTACGCCAAGCACACTAGTTTTTTTCGCTGATGATGATAAGGGATCATCATCAAGGCGCTCTATAAAAAAAAAAAGCGAACGATAGAATTTGGGACATAAAGGACGAGTTTCATCGACTGCGTTGGGAAAACTGTATCCCATGAAACGTATGATGATAAATCACAGCGTAGCTGTATTGATAAGGGAGTTATGCTTGCTTTGCGACAATATTAACTAAAAAGCAGAATAAAGAGCATATATCAATGAAGAGGTCTCGAAGAAAAGAGATTTCGGTTGGGCTATAACGGACAAGACGACATGTAGTTCAAAGCTTATGGTAGGAGTCGGTTATGGAGTAACCAGGAACAGGTCTACATGGTGGTCGCGTAACCGCATATTACACATCATAAAAATGCCCGATCGCAGCCTGAAAGTGTTATTGAAAATAGTCAACGTAGACTTGGCGAAAGGATTGATATAGCCTGCGCTTTCATATGCCACAGGGTTAGGCAAACCTAATGTCTATTTTCGCATATTATTAGTATCGTCAAAATTAATTGTTTGCTGCTTATATTTCCAAAAATGCATTGGCTTGATCGCATGTGCCACGAGCTCGCACGATTTGAAAGAAGTGCCATGAAAGTTTACTACGAGAACATTATTACAAGCTATGCCTAACACATGTATATATTTGAAAGTTTGAGCAGTATGATTAATGATGTTCATTGTGTTTGCGACTAAACCGTTAATAACGATTTATTCTTCTTGACTTTTTGTTAGCAAGATATTCGGAGTGCATGGCATGAAATTGATTTGTGCCATGGCCTAACGATTCTAAAATTTTACTTGCAGTTACTGTACATTGTTAGATGAGTGACGAACATTGTAAATAACATTAATTAGTTCTAGTTACCTTGGTAACTAAAATACAAATCCGACGCGAAGGCACTGACGCTTAAGCGAGTGGCAACGCTAATAGCACTAGCGATTAGCGGCCTCAAGGCTGAATTCTTAATCCGACCTTTAAATGTCAAGCAGTCACGGCGCGTTAGCACCCAAGCGACAAAGACATCCCAACCCGAAGGTAAGCTGGGCCAAGGTAGCCGTGACATTCAGCAATTCGGTGCCAGTCGAAGTGAGGAGGAAATCAAAGTGACAGCTTCCCTGAGAATTGGAGTTTGTGCATAACTACGAGAAAGGCGAAGAACGGAGACTCGCAAGTAAAAGCCGGAAACCCAAGCTCCGGACAGGTTAATTATTCTACCCGGCGTGGTGAATTGGAACGTGCCTTTTTCCTTCATGAGGCGCGGAAGAATGGTTCGTAGAATACGAAGAAAACGAGGGGCGAAATAGTGCTTCCCCAAAAGATAGAGGGAGCAGAGAGCAGCAATTATTTGAACGGCGTTGTTTTTTCTGTTTAGATCATTAGAGTGTGTCGTGCAAGTGCAAGCACTTCTATTAAATGAATGGAGAAAAAAAAGAGGGATGTCTTTTTTCTACGACGATGGCGTTGGATGTCGTTCATTACAGTGGAAGGCGCGTGTAAATGGAGGAGCTTTGCGAGTTGGAACTGATCCATTGTGAACGTGTTTTGGAAGATGATTATAGATTCCAGGTTTAACGCGATAACGTTAAAGAGCTCGTTTGCGGTGCCGATGTCGGCGTCGGCGTCGTTGGTTGTGAGGGAAAAATTATGATCTTGTTCATAACCGAAAAATCGAGAAAGAAGCAAGTCAAAAAAAGGGCAGAAATGGGGCGCACGCAGCGTTCGACGTGCGTGGCGCTTCATTGTCCAGGCACGGGTCCAGGCAACGGACCAACCGCTGGGCGGACGACAGGGTGAAGCGATGGTTTGACGCGTTCGCAGGTTTGAGGGGAGAGGGCAGAGACGAAGAAAGAGGGAGAGTGAGACTAATCTGTGGCGCGATTTTGTACGCATTCCAAATAAACACGGGGGCGTGTCGTGCTTAACGTCACAAACACTTGACTGTCGTGAGCTAGCACCTTGCCAGGGGAGCTTCAACGGCGACGGCGACGGTGGGGTGCCGGCCTATAAGGAGCTTCGCTCCTAATAAATAACAAAAATCTTGGGTTCCAGCGAGAATCAATCCTAGGGCGTATGCGTGGCAAGCATGTTTTTACCAAAGAACCACGCTATTGCTAGAAACTGCTTCGGGAGAAAAAAGTAGCTGAATGTTTTCTGTACATTTATATAAAAGAGCTTGCACAATGTATATTGGTGTTTGACAGTTATAACACCGTTTAACGTGGACGCATCCACGTTGACGCTTGGTGGTACATCTGTATCCCGACGAATAACGTCCATGATCAATGATTAAACAAACCCTTGTGTTCATAGATGCTTGCGGTAGCTGTACGGTGAGAGCGGAATCAAAGAAAATTACACCATCTCCCGCTAAAGGGAACCATGTGTAGATGTGAAGCAGCGGGCGCTAACGCTTACACTGGCGGCGGCGTTGACGCTGGCGCTCATCGCAGCGTTGCGCAGGAGAGAAAACTGGGGAGGCGCACAGCACGCAGTGATGGAGCGGTGTTTCCTACTGGAACATGCCAATCGCTGCTAATGGGCAATGAAAGACAGAAGACTCCGACTGGACACAGGGACCCGCAGTCCGCTTTTAGTTAACGCGCACGCTGCGAATTTCTATTGTTCAACAACGCACAGGAGACATCTCCCACCGGCACCACCTTGCAGGTCAAGATCCACTGACATATATACGGGGTGGCCAGTGAACGGTTGTGCAGCGCGAGCAGTCGGTTTTTTCAACCAAGAAACTCGCTAGCAGACGCTGCCTGCGTCGGCGTCGCGAGGTGAGAGAGGGGGGAGCGTAGGAGAGGAGAGAGAGGAGGGGATGCGCATGCGCAGTGGGAGTGTGGACGCCGCGGGCAGGGATGCCTAGAGGAGAGAGAAGGGAGCGTAGGAGGGGAGAGAGGAGGGGAGGCGCATGCGCAGTGAGGGTGTGGTTGCCGCGGGGAGGAATGCCTAGAGGAGAGAGAGGGGGAGAGGAGGTTTTTTATTTTTTTTAAAGGTTTGCGCATGCGCAGTAAGGGAGGCCACGTGGCACACCACCACCACCACCGGATTAATGGCGAATTCCACTGGTAGAGCTGGAGCAAGTTTTCTTGCTCCGCGGCCGAGAATCTGCGTTCCACTGGTCGATTCGGAGCAAGTTCGCGTTTTCCACTGGCAGATTCGGGGCAAGCCACTGCACGACGGAGCGTACCGCGTGCTCCGTCTTGCCGAGGCGGATTTCGCCGCAACTCCGACAACGCGTTGCCGTCATTTCCGGTACGGTCGGGCGACTCGGTTGTCTTCGGCGTTTTTTGAGGCGGTGTCTGGTCACCCTGTGCACTTGTTCACGTTGTTAAAATGGCGTCGTTTGACTCTGCTGGGCGAGCTGCGGCTGGTTTGCTTCTCGCTCTGAGCGACAGCGACAGCTCTACTTCTGCCAGCAGTAGCAGCTGCGATGACGAAGAACCGTACGTGCTGTACGAAATGATGTTCAAGGAAATGTTTCCTGGCCCGCTGTGTGCACGGCCGAAGATCGTCGGCTACGTCGGGGAAGTTGTGCACGCGCTCTCGTCGTCACAGGACGCGGACTGCGTGTAGCAGCAACGCCGATGCGCGTAACCTTGTGGGGATTGAGGCTAGCCCGTCGCCATTACGCGGGCTTTTCCGCCTATTTCTAGCGTCCCCAAGTCCTCGCATGACTCTCCCCTCCTCCGCGGTCCGTCGGTGCTGGGAGAGCAGGAGTAACGCTAACCTCTCACCCGGCGCCGATTCTCGACTGTGGCGCCGCGCTCGAGTCCCGCGTCTCGCGAGACGTTTCGCGCGCGCGGCGGGAGTCAGAATCTCTCTGGACAGCGTGGGGTAAGCACGTCTTTTGCTTTCCGTCCGTCGGCTCCTTTGTTCTTGGGGTTCGCTCGGACGGTTCGCCAACGGTGCCTTGCGCCCGCGGTGAACGCTTACCCGTGGCCTCCGTTGCCCTTTTCCGAACGCTAGGCCGAAGAGCGGTGCGGTGTGTTCGCGCGTGGTCTTACTACGCCGAGCCGTACCTATCGAAGCCAACGCGAGCGGAGTTTGCCCTCGCTCGAGCGATCGGGCCTTGTGGTCACTGATCGTGAGAGCACGCAGCATAGTCGCGAGGGAACGTTTCCCCCAGCGACGTGTCGCCGTGAGCCCGTTTGCCCGCGGAGACGTGCTAGCGGCACCCTTTGTGTTGTATTATCGCCCGTGGCGTGGTTAAGCCCGTTGCTTTTCCCGCCGCCCTTTGGAAGCGGGCGTTGTACTGCGTTTGTGGTGTTGCCGCAGGCAATAAAGTGTTGCGGATCCCGAGAGCAGTATACTGTGTACTTGCCGCGCTGCGCTCGGTGCCTTTGCTGCCCGAACGCACTTGTGCTGCGGCACGCTGGTTCACGCGAGGCGACGGTAAACGCGGCCCTGTGGCTCGCTAAGTCCGAACCCACGCTAGTGGCCGTACTCCTGTGAGATACGTGCACACTACAACCTGTAGCGCACAAGGACACCTCTTGCGTTTCTGCAGGACGCGGGCCGCGTTTGGAAGGTATGCCGATGAGCGTCCCTTGCAGGCCGCCTTGCCGGTTATAACAACGTGCATATTAAAGCAGCAGGACTTTCACGCCGACAGGTACACAACAGCTCAGGCGGGAAAATCTGTTAGAACATGCCGCCTTTTTGCGAGCGCCGATTGCGGCTGCTGCCACTTGCACCTACATACCGGCCAGTTATGGGGTCAGCCGTCATGAATAATTATTTAATTACGTGCAGAATTGATGCTCAGTGTAAAGTACGTGGCACTTGATATTTCCATGTGCTCGTCCATATCTCAGCGCGACACAAAAAAACGGTACCCCTGCTTTCCGCGACTGCGTGGTCGAAATGCGCGCTTTGCAGTGGCGTCAAAGTTGCCATGGAAACGTAGAGCGGAAAGGAGAATCGTTTCCGGAACCGGTTTAGTGACGTATGCGCAAACAACTTCCGGAGTGACCTCACGCGGTTCATTCACGTGTTCCACTGGCAGAGTTGGCTTGGTGCAATCCGAGTGCTCGCTCCAGGATTTCGGCGGCCGTTCCGGATCTCCCAGTGGAATTCGCCGTAAGCTTCGCCATAAGATGCTTCACATCTAAAAGCGGTGTGACACCCAGAAGAGCGAGTGGCCGCAGAACTTGGGCTAACCACCATACTTGGGCTAAGGTAGCCTACTCGCGGCATGTTAGGGTTATTGAACACCACTGCCCGACCCAAGGGAAACGCAACGCGCGTCATGTCTTCTCCGTTGGCCGGCTGCGATTTTTCGCTGGGCGTTGGGAACGCGGAGTTACAGCCACGCTACCCACGCTAAGCATTCGCGCGTCGCAGAGCATTTTTTAAAGAGCGAAGCTCCTTAGGCCGGCACCCCGCCGTCGCCATCGCCGTTGAAGCTCCCTGGCACGGTGCCAGCAGTGGCGTCTCCCCCTCACGCGGGAGGATAAATGATGCCATCTTCGACTGGTCATTTCGGAGCGCTGTAGAGCGCTCTCGCGAGCGGCATTGTGTTCGTCTGGTTGAAAGGGAGCGCGCGCCTCGCGTTCGACTAGTTCTTTTCGATCGCTCTCCTCCCTCGTAGAGCGCTCTGAGCTGCTCTGAGCCCTCTCGACGGAGCAGTGCGAGCGCTTCCAATCACGTGCTCAAAACGCCGCCGTAACCTTTGGCGACCCAGGCGACCCGCCGTTTAATCGGCTGAGCTTCGACACGGATTCGTCTAGGAACTGGATTTTCGCTGTAGTCACGTGGTTCCGCATGCTCTGGCTTTCCTCCGGGAGCTGGTGTCACGTTCGGCTCGCGCAGTAATGCTCTCTCTCCGAGTTCGGGCAGCGCCGCATCCGTCCACCTTTGAGTCGGAGAACGGAGGCGACCTGTCGAAGATACCATGAGTTTGGAATGAGCGCTGGAACGCGGATGGCTTCTGCACGATGCGCAAAGCGCGAGAATACAAATGCATGCGAAACGGAGGCAGATAAGTATCCCTCTCCCTCTTTTTTCGACTCTACCCTCTCCCATCAAACCGGCGAACGCGCGAAACCATCGCTTCACCCTGTCGTCCACCCAGTGGTTGGTCCGTTGCCTGGACAATGAAACGCCGCGCAAGCCGAACGCCGCGTGCGTCCCATTTCTAAGGAGATTCGCTCATCGGTTGTATTCGTACACGAAACAACTGGTAGTTTTTGGTATGGGATTGATGCTATGAGCGACGCCGACGCTGGGGGTAACGTTGCCACCTGGCAATGTGTTAATGCGTCGACGGAATTGCACTTTTCCTATTCAAAACGCGCCGAATGGGACGGACGCGTAGAAACGACGCTTTGAAGGAACTAATCGTGGATTGAATGGCCATAATAGACAGTTTTAGTTTCACGTACTTAGAGGCTTTGCGTACGTAGAGCTTCTACGTGTAAGCAGTGCGCATGCGCAGAACGTAGCGGCCGCGCGCTGGTCTCACGGACGTACGTGAGATTCGATTCTTTGCGTGCGTTTCTTGCGCACGTAGACAGCTTCGCGCGGGCGCTCGAACAAGATAAGCGCGTCGAGCGCGCGCAGACGGCTTGCATCGAAACACGGCGACAGGATGACTGGAGTGGCTCCGCGCCTTCGCTTTTCGAAGAGCGACGATTTCTATTTTTATTTCATCGATTTTATTCTACTTTATTATTGCGATAGCAATTATATGGACACCCTCAGCTGATTTTTGCCGTCATGTCCCGTATATGTATATGTATTGTGATGACTAAGAGCGGCACTGGGGCTCGGGCTCGGCTAGCGCGTGGGCAGCGAGCTGAGGGCAGAAGAAGACGAGGATAGATAATAGAACAGCTGGCCCAGGAACGGGTGCTGTCTCTGTGTCTCTTGTTCCTTACAATGGCGCAGTCTACGAAACCTGAACCGTCCGGCTGAAGCCATCTGCCTTCGTGGGTCATCGGCAGCGGTGTCCCTCCGTCCGAGGAACGCCGTCCACGCTTTCTCGCTCATGGACCCGACGACCCTACGACTGCCGGTAGGACCTACGCCACCATTCGAGGACGGCGTCCCAGCCTCCTCAGTGCCCGAAAGGCAGGTTTACCCCGCCGTCGTCAAGACAGCGCATGGCCTCCTGTTGCCCGGGAACGCTGTTCACGCTTCCCGTGGCGACAACCCATCGCTCAGGACTTCATCGACTCCGGAGATGCAGACGGGAGCTGTCCAAGCTCCCTTTGACAAGGATCCCGCCGCAGTGAGCCCAATCACCACCTCGTCCTTGGCCAACATTGCCACTGGCTCCGCTTGCGGATCATGGGATAGCGCCGCGGTCCTGCGGCGTACCATCAAGCGACTCCGCGTCACGGTCGACGCCTTGACAGCGTCGAGCTCGGCGCTGCTTCCTGAGATCGTGCCGGCATTGAGCGCCGCCAACGCCATGCTGGAGGTAGCCGCCTCACACGACCTGGAGGCCACCTCACCCGAGCAACGCAGAGAGCTCAGGTTTGTCCTCGTGGAGCTCTCACACCAGCTGGGTTGCTTCGCGTTGGCGCTCTCTGCCTTATCGCTTGCGAGCCTACTATCACAAGCCACCAGCGAGATACCGGAGTTCCGCGGCTTTCACAATCACGCCGAATATTGGGTGGCGACCATCAACGCTACAGGAGCTCGCGAGGCTTGGACCGAGCTGCAGAAGTGGTCCTTGGCGGTAGAGCGCCTTCGGGACGGTGCCGCTGCGTGGTACCGGTATGAAGGCGTGAGGCAGCATTCTTGGGTACAATGGAGTGCAGCCCTGATTGCTGCTTTCGGCAAGGTTTACGCCATGAGCGAGCCCAGTCAGAGTACTACCGAGGGCGGAGCTCAGGAGGGGGCGTCAACTTAGGGCTTCGACTAAGCACTGCAGTTCGTTGGCAGGCAGCTATGCAGCTTGCTCTAGTGAAAACACCGCCCTTGGGCTGTGCTGGGACCTCGCATTGGTATCCAGCACCAGAACAGCACAGCCGATGGCCGACAGCATTCTCCAACCACATCTGTCGGATAAACTAACGTCACGCTCGTCATCGACTGAGCGCATGAACACGCTCACCCCTGTTGCACCGGACGAACCACAAGCTCGCGAACCCTACGACATCACGATCGTCAGCAACACAACCTACGATCTACCACTTCCCGAAGCAGGCCTTCCAGATGATATCAAGATGAGTCCAGACCAAACGGAGCCACATGTCCAGACGCCTCAGACGTTCAACGTGTCGCTGCCGACCAACTCTCCTGCTGGTGAGATTGCTTCCTACCGGGACACGTCGTGTGCACGCGACACTTCACCAGGAACCACCAGCTCGACCACCTCAGGGAGTTGTGTACCAAGAAGGTTCCAAGAACATGAGCATCACAACTCATTCCGGGGAATGGCCCGCTCATCGTAACAGATGTTCCGTAGAATGCCCAGTTACACCTCAACCCACCGTATGAAGTACGCCCGATCCCACATTTTGCGACACTCGACAGTTTCGCATGTTGTCCTTTCTTCAGAACTGCGGTGGGACAAGCGTCAGCGTTTCGGGGTGGGTCTGCGACCAAGACAAAACAGCCAATGTCGTCCCCCAGATCCACCATCGGGAAACATTCAAGCGAAGCCCGAGCGACCACAGCGACACAGCCAAAACCGTCCACCAGAGGAAAATGAAACCACTTTCTCTGCAATGTCGCAGCGTGGCCGAGGTTGTCGACCACCGCGACACGCCGAATGTCGCCCTCCAGAGATACCTTTGGCAGCACCACAAAACAATGTTCAGCGTCGCAAAGACAGACCGCCGAGGTACAGCCAGTTTCGTCCTCCTGACGCATTGCCACAGATGACGATGCAGAAACTGCACACCTCTTTCAGCTGCAGCCAGACCTACAGCAGCGAAGCTTTAGATGACAACCACCGCTAGAGACATCACATTTCGCGCTCAGGCATCTATACTTGCAGCGTGGCCGAGTGTGATGACTAAGAGCTGCACTGGGGCTCGGGCTCGGCTAGCGCGTGGGCAGCGAGCTGATGGCAGAAGTAGACGAGGATAGATAATAGAACAGCTGGCCCAGGAACGGGTGCTGTCTGTGTCTCTTGTTCCTTACAGTATATATATATAAGTAAAAGCCACGAAGAAAAAATTACACCATCTCCCGCTAAAGGGAACCATGTGTAGATGTGAAGCAGCGGGCGCTAACGCTTACACTGGCGGCGGCGTTGACGCTGGCGCTCATCGCAGCGTTGCGCAGGAGAGAAAACTGTGGAGGCGCAAAGCACGCAGTGATGGAGCGGTGTTTCCTACTGGAACATGCCAATCGCTGCTAATGGGCAATGAGAGACAGAAGACTCCGACTGGACACAGGGACCCGCAGTCCACTTTTAGTTAACGCGCACGCTGCGAATTTTCATTGTTCAACAACGCACAGGAGAAATTTCCCACCGGCACCACCTTGCAGGTCAAGATCCATTGCCATAGATACGGAGTGGCCAGTGAACGGTTGTGCAGCGCGAGCAGTCGGTTTTTTCAACCAAGAAACTCGCTAGCAGACGCTGCCTGCGTCGGCGTCGCGAGGTGAGGGAGGGGGAGCGTAGGAGAGGAGATGGAGGAGGGGACGCGCATGCGCAGTGGGAGTGTGGACGCCTGCGGGCAGGGATGCCTAGAGGAGAGAGGGGGGGGAGCGTAGGAGGGGAGAGAGAAAGGGAGGCGCATGCGCAGTGAGGGTGTGGTTGCCGCGGGGAGGGGATGCCTAGAGGAGAGAGAGAGGGGGGAAAGGAGGTTTTTATTTATTTATCTTCTTGGAAGGGTTTGCGCATGCGCAGTAAGGGAGGCCACGCGGCACACCACCACCACCACCGGATTGAGCTTCGCCATAAGATGCTTCACATCTAAAAAAAAATTGAAGGACACTTTGTACATTCTAAAGTGTGTTCGGCGAAAGCGCGAGGCCGTTCCACTGACTATGCCATGTCTTTTTTTCTTTTCCACTCTCAGTGGGATAACACACAAAGCGAATGTGTACGTGTTTTCTTTTTTAATTTTTTACCGCGAGTCGCAGCGAAACGCGAGACTAATCTTCCTCCGTTCGCATGCGTTAGTATTTTCTCGCGCTTTGTGCATTGTGCAAACGCCATAGCGTTCCAGCGCTTAAATTTACGGGCCCTTTGTAAATTCGAAGGTGTATTCCGTGAACGCCTGTGTCCATTGAGACGGCGTCGGTCAGAATGATTGCAAACGCTGGGCACAGCGAAGCTACGCAAGCAAAGAGCGAGCGCTGTAGAGTCCGACGCGACCGGCGTCCGTTTGCGCATCCCGGCGGCCACCTGGCTCCGTGCCAGAGCTCGGATGGACGGGACGGACTGACATGGACGGACGGACGGCCAGGCAGACAGACAGACAGACAGACAGACAGACAGACAGACAGACGGACGGACGGACGGACGAAGAAACGGACGGATGGACGAAGAAACGGACGGACGGACGGACACCGGACGGACACCGGACGGACGAACGGACAGACGGACGGACGGAGGGACGGACGACGGACGAACGGACACCGGACACCGGACGGACGGACGGACGGACACCGGACGGACGGACAGACGGACGGACGGACGGACACCGGACGGACGGATGGATGGACAGACGGACGGATGGACGGACGGACAGACAGACGGACGGACGGACACCAGACGGACAGACGGACAGACGGACGGACGGACACCGGACGGACGGACACCGGACGGACACCGGGCGGACGTGAGCATGAGACATTAAAGGCTTTCGCCTTAATACCCGCGGGAACGGGGGCGACAAACGCCGCAGAAGCGGACATCAAACGAGCCGGCCCATCTCCGTCGCTCCGAGGCGGTTGCGATAAGATCCCCCCGCCTGTTCGACGAGCCGGGGAATGTTCAAGGAGAGGAAACGCCCCGCGCATCTTTAACAAGGGCGGAAAGACGCGAGGGGGGGAGGGGTCTCTCATGCAGCCACTGCGACCTTTGGTTTTACGAGCATGGTCGTCGCTGGTGCATGTGTTATCTCGCAATCTCTGCAGCCGACAGCGGGCCGCTGGCTCCTACGTGCTCCGCTCTCAACGCGAGGACATTGTGCGAACAGTGTCCCTGGAGCGGCCGTATGCTCTTAAACCAGCATTTCGTAGAGTTGCGTGAGGTCAGATCCAAAAGAGTTAGCTGCCAGGCTCACTTCGATTAACATTAGAATTTGTTGCTATCGCATTCACTGCTTCACCGCGGTGAAACTGACTTTTTCATCTATTTCATTCCACGACAACGATGACAGCAGGTAACGCTTGCACAAAACACTCCCAGGCATAGTGGGGACCAACACATATCAATTCACATCACTGGCTTGGCTGAAATACTTGTCTTGGATTGAGTTGGCTACCGCAGTGTTCATGATTCCCAGCAGATGGAGCTACGTGGTAGCTCTCATCTGCTAAAAGCGTTTCAGATGGCGTAGCTGAAAGCGTTTCAGATGGCGTGCCCGTAACGTACGTGGACTTTCCATGTTTTGCGTACGTGAAGTCCCTACGTACGTGAAACTGAAACTGCCTAATGTATTACTTCACTTGAGCATGAGCACTGTGAGAGGACAGTGGTAGATATAAAAGGCGCGTTTGTACAAGCTACCGAGTATGTGGCCGTGGCGCAGTGGATAGCGCGCCCGGAATTGCTTCTCTCGCGGACCGAGAGGTCATAGGTTCGACTCCGATTGACGGAACTTTTTTCTTTGTCTTCTAATCATGTGCATTTTTTCGACGTCATTTCCGTGACGGAAATAGGTCACTGAAATCTTGGTGCGCCCCGGCATAAAACACTTTCGTGTTAAAAAAAAATAAGGCAGCTTCGCCTAGTGGTGCCAAGCCTGAAGTGCAGAGCTGGGCAGCCTTCTTAGTTTCTCTTCGTTTTTTCCTTTTTTTCCTCCCCCTCTCTTTCGAGTTCTCTTTTCCATTGTTTTCTGTGTTTTCCTTTCTTTATTTCCATTTATGTACAGTTGTCTTCCTATCTTTTTTCTCTCTCTCTCTCTTTCTATTTCTCGCTTGCTTCCTCTTTCAATTTTTATACGTGGTTTGCGTTGTCGTGTTTTCCCTAGCCACAGTAGTGAAGTCCGCAATTGATATCATCATCAAGGCTCTCGAAGAGCAAGAGGAAAAAATCACCACCCAAGCACTCCGTAGAGATGTTGAACCTTCCTCGGCTCGCCGTTGTAGCTTTCATTCGGCTCGGAAGGCTGCCGGATTCTCGGTGCGCAGTTGCTGCATGCGCTTCGCCACCTGGGCTTGTTCCTGTGACCGAACTGGTGCATCGGCCCGACGAACATGAGCTGTCGGCGCTGTTCTTGGAAAGCTGTTTGCTATTCGGGCGTTCGTAAGATCCCCTGCTCTCCCCATGTGGAAGTTGTGAGTTCAAACTGCTGCGCGCGGGCTCGGTTGCACGGCTGCGAAGGGATGAACCTGCTTCACTGACGGCGCAGCCAATGGCATGCGTGCTTGGGTACGACGCAGAGAATGGCGCCACTAACGGCGCATACAATGAAGACCGTTATAGAAACTTGTGGCGACCGGTTTTTCGTTTCGCCTAGCCAATACAGCTTTCGCTGTAAAGGACTGCTCTTTGGCGCGAGCCCGCACTCAACATGCTACAGTTGGCTATGCCATGTGTAGTTTTGCCTGCGTTAATATCATCATCAAGGCGCGCGAAGAACAAGAGGAAGAACACGTGTTAAAATCATCATCAAGGCGCTCGGAGAACACGAGGAAGAAGACTACTTTTTTAGCGCGAGCGAGCGCTCAGTATGCTACAGCTGGCTA
>JALIZH010008847.1:0-42250 GCA_030522465.1 Rhipicephalus appendiculatus | reverse complement strand
GATTCCATGGTAACAAAAAGAAAATCTTTCCGATGAAGTACTCC
The DNA here is from genome assembly GCA_030522465.1 of Rhipicephalus appendiculatus. NCBI lineage: Eukaryota > Metazoa > Arthropoda > Arachnida > Ixodida > Ixodidae > Rhipicephalus > Rhipicephalus appendiculatus. Next base: position 42,206 of record JALIZH010008847.1, on the reverse strand, counting down.
CAACGAATCTTGTGCTGAATCATTATATCGGCCCCAATACCGCGAATACGTGAATACAAGCAGAAATTATACTAATCCTGTAGTCGCAGAATTCTTGAAATACCTGAAACGCCGTTAACTTCATTGCGCAATACCTCATGCTGATTCAGGCACATGAATTTTGATCAATGTACATAGTTCTTGCTAGCCACTATGGTGTAGAAAAAAAATCACAGCATATCCACCTGGGGAAAGATGATGAGTGGGCGAAGCTCCGGAGGTTCATCCGTAAACCATGAATCTTCCGTGAAATTCGCCCAGTACATCATCAAAGGCGTGACAAACACTGTGTGTATGTATACAAGAAATTTATATTTTATTCGCGAGCCGTGATTTTCCGTTTTGTTTTCGTTTCTTCGTTGGTCGTGGTTACCGTTTACATAAGCCGTGGACTTCCGTTCCCCCTTCATTATAACGGCTTTATGGTCGGATGAAATGGAGGGAGAGCGGTTCCTGGATGGGTCGTAGTGGAAAGTTTGCAAAGACGAGATCGATGCAGGTTCCTCGGATGGTGGTTGGTTGCATGTGGTCAAACGATATGAATGTGAGCCCATATCGCGATGCCATGTGTTGTATGAGCCAACTGTTTACAGTGATGTGAACGTTGAAGTCACCCACGAGTAGGGTAACGGGACACGCTTATTCTTCATCGTCATCAGCGTCATCGTTATGACGCATAGTGGGTACATTCCATGTGCTGTGCCGTGATGGCAGCGTCATCGTCATCGCACAGGGGTGGCTACGACGCACAATGAGGGACTAACCCATGCCCTAAGGAGCTTCGCCCCTAATATTGAAGGACACTTTGTACATTCCAAAGTGTGTTCGGGCAAAGCTTGTGGCCATTCGACTGACTATGCCACGTCTTTTTTCTTTTACACTTTCAGTGAGATGGCACACAAACGGAATGTGTGCGCGTCTTCCTTTTTCATTTTTACCGCGAATCGCAGCGAGACGCGAGACTAATCTGCCTCCGTTCGCATGCGTTCGTATTTTCTCGCGCTTTGCGCATCGTGCAGACGCCATCCGCGTTCCAGTGCTTAAATTGGCGGACACTTTGTCAATTCCAAATTGTGGTCCACGAACGCCTGTGTCCATTGAGATGGAGTCGCTCAGAATGGAACGTGATGCGCACGTCTCCCTTCTTGGATGATTGGAAACGCTTGGGCACAGCGACGCTACGCAAGCAAAGCGCGAGCGCTGTAGAGCCCGACGCGACCGGCGTCCGTTCGCGTGCCCCGGCGGCCACCTGGCACCGTGCCAGGGCTAGGATGGAAGGAAGGACGGACGGACCGATGGACGGACGGAAGGACGTGAGAATGAGACATCAAAAGCTTTCGCCTTAAAAAGGTATAGATGACAATCTTTCTTGCAGTTAGTAATTGGCAGCCACGAACAGTCACGTTTTCTGTTTGTTTCAATTCGGCCCTGTTAATACTATTTCAGCTAATAATCTTGTTTGCTTCTCTGTATACTGTTCATTTTGTTACAACAGCCACTATTTCTACATGGCTAACACGAAGAGGGAGTAAGCCTCTTGTCGTCTAGCGTTCCCTTTATTGTTTTCTCTTTATTTCTTAACCGTTGTTTCACGAGTTACAGCCTAGGTAAAAAAATGCTCTTATGTTCACCAAGCTTTTGAATCGAGAATTGGTAGTAATTTTTCACCCCGCCTGAGGTTTCTTAGGGAGTGTAATCATAAAATGCCTTTTCAAGGTTTTCCAGTGTTTCACATATTTTCTGCTACTATAGGCAGCCAAAAGGGACATACGCATGTGAATGTCAAGCACGCTGTGCTCTGTAATAGAAATTTTGCAAAAAGCGCACCGTTGCATGTACAAGTAGTAAGGCAGATGGGCCCTTTGTGATTATTTCACAACAAAATAGAAAGTATGACAATTGGTACAAATGCACCCTCTAAGCGCCGTGAAAAGACGTAGATTAGGAAGATACAAACACATAGGGCGATCGCTGACTCGCCTCTGAAAAAAAAAACTTATTGGAAAAGTACATCCAAGAAAACACGAGGAACAAAGAAAAACAAGAAAAAACATGTGCAAACGCAAAATGGGTAATGCAGTAAACAATGTAAGCATCACTTCACAGAACATGTGCCAAGTAAAAAAGCGAACTCTTTTTCCGTCAGCGACAACGATGCCTTGTTGACGCATGCATCTCCTATTCGTTTGATATGGAAGCCTTCAGTGACCTCTCAAGTAGCCTTAAATTCGTGTGATGACAAGACCTTTCGTACCTACAAACACGGAAGGACTACCACACGTGCCGCAGTGCGATGCGAGATGCGAAGCATCCCATTTCTTGAGCGACTGGTAATGTTCCTTTAAACGCACATTTAGACATGTGCGGGCTCACCTTCCGTACGAATTCTCCCAAGTAGGAGAGATTTCGTAGGCAACCACGGACTTACAATGTACAAATGTTGACTTCACATGGTTCGTTTCCCTGCCTTCACTTTAAGGCCATTCTGCTCTAATTTTCTCTAAACGAGAGCACAGATTGCGGAAAATTTATTAGGAGCACAGAACACATTCTTAACCCCGCACCTACGGCGTATAGTACTGCTCACACGTGGCGCAGTGCGATTATTGCTTATGGCCTTCCCAATTAAAAGAATGGGAGACGCATGTGTCTGCCAGGCATCCTTGTCGCAGACGGAAAAAAAGTTTGCTTTTCTACTAGGCAAACGTTCCGTGAAGTGATCCTTATATGATTGAAGGGGTTGCCCATTTTTGTTTTGCACACGATTTTCTTGTTTTGCTTTGTTACTCTTTTTTTTTCTATGATGTTATTTCCAACATTTTTTCAGCTGCGAGTCAGCACTCGTCCTTTGTATTCGTACTTTCTTAGTGTGTGTCTCTTCTCACTGCTTTGAGGATGCATCATTTCGCAGTCAAACATTGCGTAATAAACTAAGAATATATAAGGTCCTAGGTGGAGTAGCGCACAATATGTAGTTCTATATGTGCAATAAATATATCTTCGATATTATTTTTCTCGTAAATACGGCCGGATAAAAATCACACTCATTGATACAGATATAGTGATAGTCTTTATTATGCCGTATCTATCAAACGAAGTATTGTGTTTCAGCAGCTTGCTGAATTTTGTAAGTTTTATATCTGCGGTGATTCGGAAATTCAGACATTTTGAAGCAAAGCAAGCAGCTTTTCCTATATTCAGCCTACACTGAAATCCGACACAAGCTTTATTTAAAGAAATACCCAGGAACTACGACAGACGAAGGCAACATTTCTATTGTTATGCTTCTTCTGCTGGCGTTCACAACAGCTGTGAGGGATTGGCGGAAAAAACGTATATGCTACGAAGTATGATGAGTAACTGCAAAAAAATAAATAAATTTAGAGCTACTTGAGCAAAAATGTCGGAAAAATGTACTGTTTTTATCGCAGACGTACGCCTTGCCGCGTATTGTATGATTAATATGTCAAGTCACCTCCAAACAGTAATTTATCGCTACCCAGATGAAACGTACTTCAAGTTGTCATCACTCTTGTTTTGGCGACTGTATTCTTCAGACGTCAGGTATATTTAACTGCGAACTGCACCAAACAAGCTATATTCTATTGTATTTGGAACCTATGTGCCTAAATCCCCATTTTCGACAATGCAGTCGATGTCCAAGTGACAGATTAAAGAACATTCATATTGTGGTAGAAATATGCAGTAAAATGATAAATATTACAGGAATAAAAATTGACATCGGGTCAGAACGTGGGTGGAAAACATACAGAGAACGGTAATGCGTAATAAACGGAGGAAGTGTATCTCAATAGAGGTGTACTAAACACTTTACTCGTTGAAGTGGCTTAAATTATGAAGCTTGTCCTCACTTTTCTTATCCTCATCAACGTGAACTTCATCTATGGTGGGTCTTTTTTCATTGTATAAATGCATGCAGAGACTTAATCATTTAGTCGCATTATTCCTTTAGGCTTCGCAGCAGTATTGCGTTTTATACGAACGCCTATACGAATTACGTACAAAGATTCTATTTGGGATAGTTATGCCTCAATTTCAAATGCAGGAACTGCTGCGATTGCACTAATGCTGCTTCTATATTTAATAAGAACCGCTATACGCTATTTTATCGGATGCTTCGTTCTGCAAAATTTCTAACAGCAACCGATTATAAAAAGGAGGTAACGGCATCACTTGTGGGCACTCATGAACTCGAAATTACAAGTAGATCGTGAGATTGCTATTATTTATAATTTCGCAGTGAGAATCGACGCTGAACAAAAAAAAATGAAATTCCATTTTTTGCGCAAACGAAGACGTTAAAGTAGATTTGATTTATTTGCCACAGGACGCACTTGGTTCAAAGACTCAAAGAAGGAAAATGGTATGCCTTTATTTTCTATATTTCAACAGACTCCTTAAGTAATAGCGTTTGGTATATGATTAGTTCTTTTGGAACACTGCATTTATCCAAGAACAAGTTGAATTTCTAAAAGGTTATAAACATCACTCCAACCCACTAAAAACTGCTGCGATATCAAGTGGATTTGAGGCAAAATTTTTAACGAGGTGTTTACTATACCTTCATTATTATTTCCCAAAATGTACAGATGTAGTGTGTATGTTTAATAGTACAGAAGCATTTCACATCAATTGTCAATATATCTTCAATGGCTTGCAGAACTGAACATGCGAGTTTTTTATGGTTGCCTCGTTACACTAAAGATTGTATGTTCATTCTACGAAACTGGTGCTGTTATCAAAGGTTGACACCCTTTGGCGAGTAAATATAAGACAAATACTGGGCAACGGAATTTCGCGTGGCAAAAGCGCAAGTCCGCTCTTGCAGGAGAACAGGATGAGTGGTCTCTATGCGCCGAATTGGCGGCATGACTAGGTCATGTGCTTATTTAAACCGTTGGCGAAATTACGGTGACATTCACGTGAATAGTACTGGGAGAACTACGAAGAAAGAGCCTCTCTATCGGCTTGTTATTACTAAGGAAAGAGCGGGTTTTATTCAAGAAACAATCTGTCACGGCGTAAGCTGAAGACTGGATAGCCCCCTCTGAGCCACTCAGAGCTTTTTTAAGGCTTTTTAAGTGTCTTTTAAACGCTATTAAGCCATTTAGTCTTGAAGTGCGTAACTTGGAGTTTCGCTGATTAATATTCTACCAACATTGATCGCTTATGAGTTATGAACCGGTTACATAAAAACACAAAATGAAACACACTTACCAATATAACTAAGCCCATGCTGCGTATGTACTTGTTTTGATAGCATAGTGGTTAGAGCACCTGGAGTCTGTATATGAAGACCGATCATTGATACGATCCAGAGGTATAGCACTTCTTCGGAAATTTTCTTTCTGAGCAGGTCGCGTGCATTTTGAGTTACGTTATTTCCGTGGTGGAAGTGATGTCGATAAGTTCCTCTTGGTTTTCAGCATCAGACACCTTCGTAATGAAATGCTTCACAGGTGCGTCAAATCTGCGTGATGACTCAGACATTTATTAGAAGCCTAAGAAAAGATCCAACGTGGTTTCCAAAGCCAGGTTTTTTACTACCATTTGAATCATAAGAACGTAAAAGAGAACGCCGATCTGTGCTCTCCTCCCCTGACTAGGCGAGCGTTCGTCAAAACCTCTACTTCCCTTCTATATGAATGCGAGCATCACCAAGAAAGTTCTTCTTAATGATACTTTATTCGCAAGTAGTCAGATTCTGTATGTCATTATAAGCGTTGTCGGTTGCGTCGAAGCTGGGTTTGTGTGCAACTAGTGACTAAAATGGAACAGAGCAACACCTTTAGGAATGTTATACAAGCTGGACGTAGCAACGTAACATGTGAAGCTAATATAACTTTAGAGTGGTGTACGCCGATTCACTTCACTTTATTGGGCTAATTAGTACCTTCCGTTTGTTTTCTTTTTTTACGTCCTAAAGAAAAAAATACTGTATTTGAGCGCATTTAATTTGTCGGTATTTGTGACTGCACATTTACTGGTGGCGGCTCGTTCCGGTTGGACCAGCGTATCAGAGGGCTGGAACCACTGATAATGGACCTCAAAAGCATACCGACTTTGGCGCGATAAGCGAAGAACTGTTCTTTTACGTTGCTAGAAGTACTTAAAAGAGAAAACTTGCAAAAATGCTTGCGCTTGTCTTGCCATCTTGCCACCAAAGCGATATACTGTTAAAATTCCGTGTTGAATATACGCACGACAATTTCTTGCTATAAAAATAGCGCTTTCCAAACAAGAAATCACAAAACAAAATATGTACGCTGGATAAAAATCATTGCCACAACGACGCGGCGATTCTTACAGGTCTAATTAAAAAACAGCAAAAAGCGTGCTATAAACCACCTTTTGTTGGTGTCTGTCACCCGCTAAATGAAGCCTGGTATTACGACAAGAACGACAACAGCTGTAAAATGCTCAAGCGGGGCACCTGCGCTGGTGGCAACAACCTCTTCCCTACACTGAAAAGATGCACGAAATCATGCATACGTGAGTAGTTTTCCAACTTATGCCTTCCTTTTAAAAACAGTTTATTCGTCTCTATAGCTTCCAGAGCCGTCTAAAATGAAAATATACTTTATGTACAATGATGACCACTGAAATTCGCTCATGTTTATTTCCCATCCCGTAAAATCACTTGGAGGTCGACATTCACCACAAATAGGAAAAGTAAAGGAGCTAGGCGTAACCGTGGAAACAGACACTGGGATTGAAAAACAACTGCTAAAGGGATCGTTACAATCATTGGAAAAGCTTTCCAAGTAAATCGTCAAAGATAACTGCGATAAATATGAACAAATTTCTAGCGAGGAGAAAACGAGAGTGCCCAAGCTTCCCAATACCGAAAGGTGGGTGGTAATCTATAATAAAACTTCGGTTGGGCCTAGTTGGTACATAGCATTTAAGGTGACAGCTTTAGCGCAAACAAGACGGACCACAAAGCATAGAAGAGGCGAACACTGGCGCCAGTGCTCGTCTCTTCTATCCTTTTGTGGTCCGTCTTGTTTGCGCTAAAGTTTTCACCTTAAATAATAATGTACAGCTGCGCTATCGAAACCATCTTAAGAACAACGAATGCTGAGGACGAACTTGCGATTGCCGAATATTTGGGGGTTACCCTAATTGTTGACTTAAGTGTATGATAGTGGCACTCGCTTTTTCGGCATTCGCGTGACCTGGCGCATCACCTGGGTTTACTTTGTACGCATAGTTTCATACTTTAAAAAAAGAGACGGCAATGTGGCGTTGCGATCGTTAAAATGCAATGGGAATGATGGGAAGTACAATTTTTGAATATTCCTGGGTTAGCTAGCGCACTGTCTATAAGTCGTTTCCACAGTTTCAGTGTCTATACTAGTCATGCATAGTATACTATAGCAAGGAGATGGGAAAGGGTAGTGAGGCTGAGGGGGGACTGATGCGAGGGTTAAGGATGAAGGAATGGAGGACAACGTTAGGAGCCGTTCTGCGCATGGTTAGGTAAGGGCTGGTGGCGCAGCGGACGAAATGTTAAGTATCTCTATACGATATTTTTAGTTTCGCATCCATCCATCCTTCCATTTCAGTAAATTGGTGATGCGTACTTTCGAAGCAAGACCACGCAATGCATACCCGGTGGTTTAATTTGTTCAGGCTTCACATAAATCTTCCCGTGATGCAAAGTGTCGGCTACAAGCTTTACGTACGGAAGATTGTAGAAGGTAAAAATTTAAAAGGGCTTCATATCCTTTTGACTCAAGCTCAGTAAACCAGCAACGCGAATCTAAAGAACGAAATCCATCGGAAGCAGATCCGAAGTTCGGGCCCACGTGGGCATTAGGGAAGTACACCAAGCATGTACTTCCCTAATGCCCACGGTGGTTGAAGCCCCGTTCGAGGAGCTCAGCATAGACACTAGAGCCAGATTTCTCTGTGGTTTTTGTAGAATGAAACTCTACGACACTGAGCTTCGCCCGCTGCCATTGCGGATCTGAAAGGTCAAGCAGATAAAAGCGGGCGGTTGAGATTAGCTGCCGCAACAATCCGAGCCACTCTTGATTGGTCAATTAACTGGGTTAATTAATTTTCAGTAGTAATCTTGACAATTCATTTCCCCGTATCTTAAATAAACATATGCTCCAGTGTAATATGTGTCGAACACGACTTAACTTGAAAAAAAAGCCATCGTTATCTATTTCTTAAAATATTTTTTTCTGAATATCCGGAAAAGCGAAAGTCCTCGACTGGAAAAGCTTGGGCGCAGAAATTAGACTGTCACTTGATGCTCGTGCCACTATTAAAAAAACTCGCACATTTAGAAGTTGCTGGGAATGCTTTACCTAATTTTTGAGATCCGACCTATTTTGCAATCGTTCTGACCACCACAGTGGTCACTAATTGAACGCTTAATATTTTTTGTAGCCTTGACTCCTAATAACTCGCCAATGTGCCTTCAACGACCAGTAATCGGGAGCTGTGCGCCGATAATTGTGTCTTGGTTTTACGATGAACGAAGCGACAACTGCAAAATGTTCAACCATACAATCTGTGGTGGAGGCGCCAACATGTTCCTGACTGAAATGAAGTGCCAGGCAATTTGCAGATGTGAGTAGTGGAGCGACGTCTCAGTTTTTGAATTTATTTACCCCGTAGACCCTTTTAGGCCCTCTAATAAAAATTGAATATAGTAATAAATAACTATGTCAAAAAATATACAATAGAGATAAAGGGACTGAAATAACACAATGTAATTTTTTGCACACGTTGCACTACGAAATGCTGTGAAAAGTAAAAAGCCAAATAATTTCACTGCAACATGTGCATACCGTTTCTAAGGCAGTATGAAGAACGTTGGCCCAGCGGTTGTATAAAGCACACAAACTATAAGACGTGTCTAAAAAAGAGGCATACGCAGAACACGCGTGCGCATAAGATATACAGAGCTCAGAAACATCACCTTGATCAAGACGCTACTACTATAACTTTTTCTTGCCATGAATGCCTCATCACAACCTCTTGGGATGGAGGTACGCAAGTTCTATGGTCTACTCCGTTACACTTACTGCGAAATGATTAAATAAGGAATGTAACCGATTTATACGTGTCAATGGTTGTTCAGCTTTGTTGATCAGAACTTCTAAGTAAACCTATATAGGTTCCACTTAGGCCATCGAGATATTTTTAATGCTCATTACTATGGGCACAGAGAAACACATCCACGTCCACACACGTACGCGTGTGGCTGTGGGCGTTTATCCGCCTCTTTTTCTAAAAATAAAACAATGGTCCAGTGTTGGTGCCGCAGAACAGACTTGTGAAATACGAAGATTCCGGTAGTACCAATTTTGCAATGCAGCCGATATAAACACATTCACGAATCCACAAGTTTAGCGAAACATTCTAAAGCTAAAATCATTGTTGTGGAAGTTTTATGTACCGCAAACGCGATAAGATAATGAGGGACACCGCAGTGAAACGATCCGGAAGATTCGACCTTTTATTGCGATAGCAATTATATGGACAGTTTCAGCTGATTTTTGCCGTCGCCGTCGCCGTCCCGGATATGTATATCTATGTATATATATGTATAAAAAAGCATGGAGAAAATAAATCAGTACAAAAAAAATTCCAAAGCACCTGACCTGAGGATTCGAACCAGTGACACCTCGCTCTGCAGCCCGCTGCGCTAGACAACACAGTGAAGCGCCATGCTTGTGCCGGCGTTATAACGGCGAGCTATTTATATACACCATTTACCATTCGCGGTAGGCAGATCTCGGAGGAGCTATACCGCGTTTTCTACCACGCAACGCGCCCTTACATTTTCTTTCAATTTGAAAAACTGCCCTTGAGACGCGCACGAAAAAGTGGCCCCCCTTCTGTACTCACTAATGATGTGGAAGGAAAAAAAAAGAACACCGGGCACACTTTGCGTCAGACGCCACCACGTGGCAGGGGAGACGCAGTGGGAATTCCACGTTCCGCAGTTTAAAAGAAAAAGAAATATCAACCAGCATCGGCTTCTGCATTGTGGACACTTGCAGCGCGTTGTTCAAACACAAAGACGTGACAACTGTGACATTTGTTAGTTCACGCTTGTCCTGTGTATACCTATGCGTTCTTTTCGAGCGTCCTTCTTTGTGGTGCAGCGGCGCGCTGCAAGTATCGAGCTGCTTGTCGTTCTTCGTTTGACAGTCTGAAATCTTGCTATCGAATGCATCGCTTCGCCTTGGTGGCGAAACTGTGATATTTTGTTTCCTTTACCGTGCACTTAAAAATTAGGGATACGAACCTTGAGCATTTCGTCTCCGTCGAAGTGCGACTGACGCTGCCGAGATCGAAACCGCCACCTTCGGGTCAGCAGCCGAGCACCGTAACCCCTACACCACCGAGGAAGACCAGCTGTTGCTGTGATAGCTGTCGCTGTCAAATCATTGTTCAGTGAGTTGTGGAGGGTGGGTGCAGTTAGCTAATAAAGCCAATCACAATAATAGAAGCCGTCACAGCGCACTGACGTGAATCGTGTGCTTTTCGGTCATGTTACGGCAGAGCTTAAATAAAAGCCGCCTCTAAACTACACGGGTCGTTCTGGAATTTGAACATCGAAGAGGCGCTTGCACGCGTGGTTTGAAATAAATGACTGTGCACAGGCATTGTATAGGGCTACATGTGGAAATCTTTGTCTAAGGGTAACGTTAGTTGCCAGCAAGAACACATCGGTTTATGTACTACGCTTGTGTCGTCTCAATCGAGGTTACGTGTAAAATTTTCGCCAATGATGTAGAGATATGTTATGATAAAGATATCAAAATCAAAACAGTACTTTGTAGCCACTTGACAAGGCATGGCATTCGTTTGGTAGACAATGAAAACTCACTTATACCGATAATGTTGCTTACCATTGCTATGCTGTGAAACATACTTCGCATATAAGAAAAGGGGAATCATTTCAAAGTGGCTAGATTCCTTGTTAGACGCAAGCAAATGAATCAGATATACAATCACTCCAGGGAAGCATAAGTTGTATTACAAGTAATTGTCTTAAATGTAGCGCAGTAATTATGATAGGAATTGAAATGAATTAATGTGCACGAAAAATTACCCTTTCCGTTGATGGCAATCAAACCCACAGCTTTCGCATATGCATCGCAGTTGTAACCAAAATATTTATGTTGTATCAGACGCACGTCAACGTATTTCAGTGCCTTTCACTTTTCCGGTCTAAAAGCAGCTGATACATGTTCAGTTCTTTTTTTTTGGTTTTGTAATAAGCTTACGGCGCCATTTGGTAATACCAGTAATTGTAGAGCGTTTATCAAGCAGCTCACTCAGCTAGAAAGTCACAATTACTTTGTCATTTGTTAAAAGTGGCCAATTACTCAAAATTAGACATATTTCCTTCAATGTGATGGTTACTTTTAACTTTTTTTTTACAGTGAAGAAAAAACCCAAGCCTGTATGCAGCTTGAAACCGAGCCCTGGAAGGTGCTTTCTTGCAAAGAAGAGATGGTTTTTCAACGAAAAGGATAACACATGCCGCGAATTCGCTAAAAAACGCTGTGGCAGTAATGATAACGCTTTCTCAACTAAGTTGAAGTGCTTGGAAAGATGCAGTTGTAAGTGAGCTGTTCTTCCTGGCAATTTGTAGTTTCGTACCCCTTCCTTTACAATTCTTGTGAGTGCGTATAATTCACGAGAAATTACAGATATAAAAAGTAAAAAAAGAAATGCATTGTGAACAATGATCTGAATAGTATTAGCAGACCGTATGACTACATAAATACTTATTACCGTATTTTAATCATACACGCAGTGCTTGAGCAATGGTTCCCTATGAAACAACCCACCCACCTGTTCGGGAATATCGGACACTCAACATTAAAAAAAACTACCTGACGGAAACATTTATGATAACTTGTATCAATCTAGTTCAGACCGAAGGTGATCGTTGCAAAATAATTTCACGCTACTCAATAGGCACGATAACTACAGGAGGCAAGTGATTTCTTTAGGAAATAATAAACAACAATTCTTACACTTAGGGACATGAAGCCTTAACTTTATGTTTGTATCACCAAGAATTACGTAGGGAACGAATGGCACGTCAGCATCGAGTTCATGAAAGCAAAGCAGCTTCAAGATCTACGCAGAATAATGTGGCAACTCCCGACGCTGATGACAAAACTGATAAGTTATGCGCCAAAACTCGGCTAGCAGAAATTCGTCGCATTAGTCAACGTCGCTCTGTCTTACTGAAATCTTTAAACGAATGGAAGACTTGAACACGTGGTTCACGAAGTTTTTTGATAAGCTTATCTTGAACCATTCTTGATGTTCCATGTATTCACTCCTGTACACTCTTCAGCCAGCCACTTCGATCTCACGCGTAGATAGCACACACTTTAAACGTTACGTAATATCACGATGACTCATGCAGGTAGAGATTAAAATAATGAGGCTTGTAGCCCTTCGGGAGCTGCGAATGACTGACGTTGCCCTTACTAGCTTACTAATAACAATATTTGGGGTTTAACGCCCCTTACCACGTTATGGTTATGAGAAACGCTGTAGTGTAGGGCTCCGGAAATTTCTACCATCTGGTGTTCTTTAACGTGCACTTCCATCGCACGGTACACGGGCCTCTAGCACTTCACCTCCTTCGAAATGCGACCGCCACGGCCGGGATTGAACCCGCGACATTCGGGTAAGCAGCCGAGTACTGTAACCGCTATCCAACGCTGAGGATTTACTAGGGTACTACACCACTGAAAAGAATGGGGGCACGTTCTTTTGGTGGTAGAGGTAATTGGTAAATCAATTACAAACATTGAGAAATTAGGAAAAGCTCCGAAGAAAATAAAATACGAATCATTTCTGCCGTATTCTCAAAAACTAATCGACCGCTCGTTCTAACCACGAAATACACAAGGTTTTGCTTCGATGCAACACGCTTTATAGTGCAAACAAAGAACGGAAAATAACAAGGCTATTTTTGGGAATATGCTGTGGTAATGGCTATTTTATTCTTTTTTTTCAGACAATAAAGCTGCTTGTGTGAACTGCGAGCAAACAATAGGAAATGAGCTGCCCCCTGTGAAGACGCCTGGGAAGCCTGACCAAATCCAGTACTGGGAATGGCATCCCTGTCTATCGGACGCATAATAACGCATAATATTTTCGTAATACAGCATCCACCACAAAGAGTTACCTGGGCAGCTTAATAGCTTTCCAGGTGTTCCTACACCTTTGTTTAGAAGGAAAATACCCGAATATTCCTGTGAGCGCTTCTATTCGAAATGGTTTCAGTTTCCTTCATTCTTATTAAAGCTTTCGCAAATGCTGCCCCACAGTTCGCACATTAATAAAGGAAATTGGCAAAGTTCGAATGATTTTTTTTCATTTCCGAAGGTTTAAAATTGTTCGAAATCTGTCAGTGCGGTGAACGCACACACATAGCGCAAACCCTTTCTTATTACTTCTTTACGTGCTCAAGCTTAAAAAGTGTGCAGATATGGCGCAAGCTTCCATGTCGCCTTCGCATTCTAATTTTCATGACAGTGAAATCTGTTCCAGTAATTCGATTCTTTTGGCACAGCAGTATCTTACGCCACAGTGTGCCAAACACCTGATTTGGTAATTATCTTCTAGAGCATAAGATTGTATAAATTACGGCTATTTTTGCTCTATGATTTTAGCATATCTGGGCTATGGGAAAAGCATAGCGCAGATAGAGCAAATTACAGCCAAGCGTTGGTGAGGCGTTTGCAGCATTGGCGTCCTAAACAGGAGAAGCTTTATGTCCGGGACTCGACATCGCCTATAAACTTCCGACACTTCTTTTATAAGCTTCTAAAAAAAATGAAAACAAAACGAGGAACACCGTATCTTTCGGTCTCGCGGTCCCATTCCTACGAATTTCCCAAAGGGTGGGTGCCCTCCTAAACGACTAAGTACCTCGTTTGCCGAGCACCAGGCCGGAAACGCGCTTGTACCTATTTCACGGGTGGGTACCCGGCGGCAGCAAGTCCCTGTCTCCCACAGCAGAGGTGGATGCTCTACTGTTGGAACAAGGCTGTGGTAGTTTAGTGCGTGCTCAGGAGAATTTACAGAACCTCATGGAGCCACCTTTCGAGATCAGTAACAATGAATCACCGAGCATCAGGTCGGTGCTCTCCTCTATTCCTTAGAAAAGCTTGTGGGTTTCCTGTCGGTATTGGGACGCAAAAAGAGACAGCACGAAGCGGTACTGTGAACTGCTCATTTAATGAGGGGACGCCAAGCTTATGCGGATCAGATTGTCCTGTGCATCGGAAAACAACAACAAAATAAGACGATAAGAAACACAAAGCAACCTTTAACGAGGGTGAGCGACAGCGTACTAGACAAACGCCTGACGGCAACAGTTTGGAGGAGCACGTAACCATTAAATAGAAAGAAGCAGAAGTTCATTCTGAGTGACATGAAGGATATTTTTACGGCTGGTGACTGCGTTATTTAGCCGTTAATCTCAGATACCCAGAATGAACCTCTATTTATTTCCATGTGGTGCTCAGCGAGCGCTGTCGGCAGGCGTTTATCTAGCGTCTCTTACGCATCGTCGTTGAAGGTTACTCTGTGTTTCTTATAATCTTATTTTGTTGTTGTTTTCCGGTGCACAAGCGTTTCTGACCTATAATAATGCTCGGCGTTGTCTCATTAAATGAACATTAAGCAATCCCAGGCTATCCAGAGGGCCCAGGAAAGGGCGGAGCGTCACGGCGTTCTGTCCTCTACGTGGGGGGCGGCCAGCGGTTACAACGGCCCCCCCGTTAGTAACTCCTCAGGATCAATTAAAGTTCATTATCTGTCTGTCTGTCTGTCTGTCTGTCTGTCTGTCTGTCTGTCTGTCTGTCTGTCTGTCTGTCTGTCTGTCTGTCTGTCTGTCTGTCTGTCAGTACCGCTTCGTGTTGCCTCCTTCATTGTCCTGTGTGCTTTTGCGGTAGCTTTTCCTAATTGTGGAAACCACGTAGCTTTTAACTTGAGCTCTAATATCATTTATTCCTCATTACTGTGTGATTTTTCTTGCCCTGCGTTCGTATTGCTCACGATGATTATATGCCCAATGATGATAATGCATCTCTTAAAATGCTGTTGTGTTTATTCCATCAGGAAGGCCGAGACGACCACTGCTTGAGAAAACGTGTTTTGTGCGCAAAAACATAAAAAAAAAAGAAAAAAAAGGAACAGCTGCCTTTTACACAAAAGTCTGCGAAATTGCAACAATTCCACAGCAGTTGCACTTCAAGCCGTTAGAGCTTCCTTATGTGTCCTTAAAGCACACTCCCGCATGAGTAATTTATACTATGCGGATAGTCATTTCATGACCCTATTGTGTGGGTAAATCCATTTCAAGCCATCTGCGTGCTGTGTAGAAACCTGCCGATTGCACATTTGTTTTCAAGGCATCAGAGGCATGAAATTCAAACGACGCTTCCTGCTTTTTATCCGACTGCTCATGGCACAAGGTTGGTTATTTTTTCTTCTAGCTGAGCTTCAGGTTTACATAATAATTTTAGTTGTTC
Source organism: Rhipicephalus appendiculatus (assembly GCA_030522465.1). Lineage (NCBI taxonomy): Eukaryota > Metazoa > Arthropoda > Arachnida > Ixodida > Ixodidae > Rhipicephalus > Rhipicephalus appendiculatus. The sequence continues at coordinate 26,604 of JALIZH010008847.1, read as the reverse complement.
ATTACAAGCTCTAACGTTATTATTTCATGACTTATTCAAAAATGCATATACAATCGAACCCGGCAATATCGAACTCGCGTAAATCGAATTATTCGCAATATTCACCCTTTTCCTACTCGGGAAGGGTTTAATATCAGTGTAGAGGTTTAATATCAGTGCTACGGCTGCATCGAACAAAGGATAGCCGGAACACTAGATATATCGAAATCGGGCAAAGTGAAACGGCCGAGAAGTTGGCTTTCTCTCGCAGAATTTCGGCTTATCCTCACAAAAGGGCACTTTCGACCTTACATTTTGCACAGCGCGTGGTGGTATTAGGAGGGCGTAGTGCGAAGCGAGTAGAAACTACCGCATGTCATCGTGTGCTTTCCGCCATCATTTCTCGTCGTTGGGCCACCGGTCCGTCGTGTACGGTCGGCGCTCGTTTCTCCGCTCGTTTGGGCAACGCTATTGATGCCGTTACACGGAAGAACCCACTGTTCCCCACAAATCTTACGATAATCAGTACAGTCGAACGTTGAGAACACAAGTCTGACGTTGCTTCGTACAGTATCCCAAAAACCAAACTGAGTACGACATTGAAAAACAAGTCCGACATTAGCGCCCAGGCAGGGTACACGTGTTCGGCACCCGATGAGTGTGCACAGCTCGCTATAAAAAGTTTTCAAGGGCTATTTACATCTATACCGTATTTTCTAGCCTATAACCTGCGCCTGCATATTACCCCGCATTCGATACTCAAACAAAGCGAAAAAATACAAAAAAAAATCCCGAGTATTGCTATGAAGGCGTGTCTCTGACATTACCGTAAAGAAAAAAAGGTGTGGTGAAGCCAACATGCGCACTGAAATTCGCACCGGAAATATGGTGATTTCATTAAAAGTTGCATATCGATTTACCCGATCTATCTAACTAATTCTCGTTTCTAATGCAATAGCATTGAAGAGCTCATTTCGCAGAAATTGCGGTGTCGGTGTCGTTGGTTGTGAGCGAAAAATCACCGTGGTCCGTGAGCGAAAAGTGAAGACAGACGAAAATGAATAAATAATAAGAAACTTCGGTTCGAGTGGCAGTCGAACCTAGGACTTGTACGTGGCAAGTAGGTGTTCTACCAGAGCCAAGTCAGTACTTCTAACTGTGGGGAAAAAAACCATATAAGAATGTTATGTAGTGCGAGCAGTCTCCTGGGGGCTCTCGGGCGTCTAGGGGCCCGACTACAATTACATAGCTTGCTTTAAATAAAGTTCTATCCAACAATGTTTAACGCATGTAACATTGCATGGCAGAGGCATCGAATCGGAACAGACGTCAAAACATGTGAATTGCGCATATTATGGTTGCTTGAAAGGCTCACCAATTACAATGCGCTCAGGCATATTTAATCACCACTATCAGTTACATCAACACAGTGCGCAGCTCTGCAATTGCGCTTGTTGCCTTACAGATGTGTAGTGGGCAATGCGCTCATTCGCACAGGCAAGAATTAGGGTGTCGGCACTTTGCAACTGTATTTGCAGTAGGTAGTCTAGGATAGGATAGCGAAGCCTGGTGAGCGATTCAGAAAGGGATGTGAATAAGGCCAAACTAAGCTATCGTGTTCTGCTTTTGCAGGCGAAACTCAAGCGTCCTCTAAGTCTTTTTTGTTTTGCGAGGTTGAGACATGCGGTTCGACTGTACAATTAAAATATCCCCTCTGGTAGGTTAAACAAGACGATGTTCATGTTACAAACGAAGATAACCAGTGTAGGCAGCCATTTAGCCATCTCCGGGTGACTATAAGCAAGATTCGCAACAATTTAGCCTAGAATAATCTACATTAACCGATATTAGCGAAAATAGGCGAAGACTAGCCTAGATTAGCAACTGCCAGGTAAAGCTGGTATACCTATACAGGTGAATGCAATATTTGATATCACGTGACTTGCTGACATGCACTGTCACGGCCTTCGAAATTGCCTATTGGTTACTCTTTCAGCATCGTCCATTGAAATTCCAACAACTTGTACAAAACCACCATATATCGGCTCTTGCCGCCGATTGTATGGTTATTATTACTACGACGCTGGCAGAGAGCAATGCATGAGCATTCCTGATGGCACATGTGCTGCAGGAGCCAATTTGTTCTCCGTCACTCAGCTTATGTAAGGAAAAGTGCATCCGTAAGTACTTTTTGTCATCGGACAATATATTTATACCTCATTTCCAATGTTGTTTATAAATAATGTGGTGCGATGTTTCGATATATTAGAAATATTTTTTACATCTCATTAAACCAGAATGGAAGCTAGCAAAAAAATATTGTGTTCCTGTACAGTAACAATAAACGACAGACAAACAAGAATATCCCTTCGTCGCGATAATCAAATGATGAAAACAACTACCGCTAGTGACGTAGGGTGGTTAGCTCTAATCCGATGGCAGCCTTACTGCTCTAAGTGTTCAGTACAGAATCCTAGGCATATACGCGGTCAGAGAACGGCGTCGAGAATGCTGAATGTATCAGAACAACACACCTGCGACGTCTAAATATTGAAAAAATCAAACAAAATACGTTTTCGGGAATGGACCTAGACATGAAGACGCTTGAACATCGCCTTCAAGAGTGGAATGCGATAGCGTGGTCGGGCCCTGTTCACACAGTAGACTGATCCTTGCCTTACGCGGCGCCGAACGTAAAAAAAATGTTACGACACCAGTTGCTATGATTGCATATTTGTAGTATAAGGTTGACTTCTGTTGCTATTAAGGCGAAAGCCTTTAATGTCTCATGCTCACGTCCGTCCGGTGTCCGTCCGTCCGCCCGTCCGTCCGGATGTCCGTCCGTCCGTCTGTCCGGATGTCCGTCCGTCCGGATGTCCATCCGTCTGTCTGTGGATGTCCATCTGTCCGTCCGTCCATCCGGATGTCCGTCTGTCCGTCCGTCCGTCCGGATGTCCGTCTGTCCGTCCGGATGTCCATCCGTCTGTGCGGATGTCCGTCTGTCCGTCCGTCCGGATGTCCGTCTGTCCGTCCGGATGTCCGTCCGTCCGTCCGTCCATCCGTCCGTCCGTCCGTCCGTCTGTCTGTCTGTCCGTCCGTCCGTCCGGATGTCCGTCCGTCTGTCCGGATGTCCGTCTGTCCATCCGTCCGTCCGTCCGGATGTCAGTCTGTCCGTCCGTCCGTCCGTCTGTCTGTCTGTCCGTCCGTCCGTCCGGATGTCCGTCGGTGTTTCCGTCCGTCTTTCCGTCAGTGGAATGGCCACACGCTTTCGCCGAATGCACTTTGGAATGTACAAAGTGTCCTTCAATATTTTCTTCTTCTTCTTCTTCTTCTTCTTCTTCTTATTATTATTATTATTATTATTATTATTATTATTATTACTGCTACTACTACTACTAAGTTCATGTCCCTTTTAAGACTAAATCATATTCTTCCATCCTACTTGTAGTCTGAAAATAAATTCTCGTTCAAGTACCTCGCTCCTTGTTCTAAACATTGCGACGTGTCTTTTTCATTCTTTTTTTTCAGCTCTGACACTGCAATCAAAAGTATGCCTTAGAAGACCTACCGAAGGGCCGTGCGGACCACTGGTTGTCGCTTGGTGTTACGATCATATAAACAAGTATTGCAAAGAGCTTAACCGTACCATCTGCGGTGGCGGCGCGAATGATTTTGTCTCCGAAGCGAAGTGCCAGTATATATGCCAGCGTGAGTATGAAATAGGGGCCGATTTCAACCTAAATATTTTTATGTTTTGAATATGTTCAATATTCAAAATGTTCTTGTAATACTTGTCTGAAAATGTGCACTGTAACTGTCACCAATTTATGGTGTTGACTCTCCTATGCAATGACTGAACAGACCTTACGGTACTTGAACAAAAAAGAATGTTTTCTATTTATAATGCCCTCAAGAGGTGGAGAATATTTTCAATAAAATATATTATGTACGACTCGTCATTCCCGTGATACCTTCGCGTCTAACACGCTGCGCACCTAAGTTACTGCGAAGACGCGGGGGGTGAGTCACTGCTATGGCGGCCAAACTTCCATGCTTATATCTGCGTATCCCGAATCGGATAACCGTCAGGCAATTAAGCAAATAAAGCCCTTTCTCCGTGTGATGGAGCTGTCCTTTTGTTGTTAATAAGCAGCAAGATTGAGGCTCTATACCTTAGTAGTGACTACAGGTGCATGCTTAACGTATGTGTCAAACTACGGGAGAAGGTATTGCTGACAACAATCGAACTACTTGCAACCGAACGTGACGGAAGCATTTTTAAACACAAATTCGATTCATGCTTACAAGAAATTCTATGCTGGCATGGTGAGTCAGCGGATTCTGACAATGAGATCAGTGAAGAGGCTTCACCATCTGACACACTTAACATTCTGTACTGCGGCGTCGCCGGGTGAGGTTTAGTCATTCACGGTCTTCCTCGTGGCAGAAATTCCAGGAGTCAGCGCATATTACTTGGATGGTCTCCTTGTCGTTGGCTAATCAGACGATGGCCACTTGAAATGTTTGAAAGATTCAGAATTCGAGGTGAATGAGCACAAATATAAATTTGTGCCGAGAAATGAAGCGGAATTTCTCCGAGTCAAAGTGAATGCTCGTGCCCTTAACGAATAGCGAAAAAAAACTAGAAGAAACCCTGCTCTAATGAAGATGAATTGTTTCCTCGCGCTCAGTTGCAATCCTTTAAACATTAAGGGCATGCGAAAGGCACTGAACATAACAAGTACCGGTACGACTGAAGTGCTCGCCGTCAACTGTTTATTCCACATTGTCTTCACGATGTACATATTTTACATGTGAAGATTCATGAACGGAAAATATCAGGTATGTTAACAGAAATATCAACACACTATCTAAAAACATTGTAGTGACTTGCTGCCAGCATGACTATGTACAATTAGCAGTGCATGCATATAAAAAGAACTGTCTGACGTTACTCTTTGGTGCTGTGTCTTTTTCTTTTTTGTGATCCGAAATAGCGCCAGTCGACTATGACTATGAGAGTTCAGTTTATGCATTATCACATTGTTTAATAGTGCACGCGCGTTTCTTATTTTCACTTTCGCTGTATTCGGTTTTCACCCACAAAGACAGTCAGCAATGCTCAGAGCAAACCGCGCCTCATGGTTCGAGAAGCTTCGCGATTATTGTAGATCGTTCTTTTAAGATTGCGCGCCAGACGCGATCACTCGAGCTTATTTCAGAGCTTTCACGACAACCAGTGATAAGGCTGGAATATTCGATGACACACGTATAAATGCCGACGCGCTTCACCGCTTGTCAGTTGATCGATGGTCGACGTCCTGTTCGCCGCTATCAGTGCCAGTGTGTATGGCTGTAATCTGACTTTCCGTTTACCGGCCACAAATTCAGCGAAATAAACGGTTTCATCTTGGACATACCGACTGCTGCTTTCGTGAACGTTACGACCATGTCACAATAGCAGGTCTTGCCCAGCCTGACTAAATGAGTCGAGAATAATTGCCCTCGCGTCCTTTTAAAGCCCTGCAAAATATCCGCAGTCACAGGAGTATTTCTGCATTATGTGAAAAAAAATTTCATCTGTGCCTGTTTCTTATCGCTTTTATTTATACCGTATGGGCTGGCGCTCTAAAATGAAACATTAAATATAAGCATTCCGTGTCACTCTGGTAGCTCTTCTAAAGACTTGCAAACTGCTTAGAATAACAGAAAGCTGAGCTAGTTCTTACGTATTCGTTCTAAAAAAAACAGGGCATGCAAACACGGACACAAGAAGGAAGTCAGGACACCACAAACGTCTAGTGATAACTTATTATTAGGCGTTTGTAGTGTCCTGATTTCCTTCTTGTGTCCGTGTTTGCAAGCCCTGTCTTTTTAGAATTGCAAACTGCTATTGCACTCGTTGGCAACTTGACTTTACTTAATCGATGTCTGTGAAATTACTGTTATCAAACTCTGAAGGATCAAAATATACAAGATAGCCGACGCATGGCTCTATTTTTGTTTTCCTCTTTGTACATCGATTCGAGCTAGGCCACTTATATCCAAAGTCACCATATTAAAAATACGTTAAACTGATAAACCTTGGTTTGAAACTGTTGCGAATTTTATTCAAAACTGTCAAATAATTTTTACGGAATACCTTTACGGAATTATTTACTGTGAGCCCCCTTTTTCTTTCTCTTCACAGATACTCGAAAGCCTTGCTGCAGCTTGCCGCCACATCCAAAAAGATGCTTGGGCAGTACACTACACTGGTACTTTAACATGAGGTGGAACAATTGTCAGAAATTTCCCAATAATCTTTGTGGTAAAAATCGCAATGCGTTTTCTTCGTATGGGAAATGCATGGAGAGATGCAGCTGTAAGTAAGAATTTTGAGTGTAATTGACTTATTCAGCATTGCTGTTTTAGCGTACATTCAAACTTTAGTTTGATAGAAAAGGTGAAATAGAGGCGATCGGAAAGGTGTCTTTCTTACGGAGCGAGCGAGAGTTTTTCGGAAATGCAGGTCTATAGGCTGTGTTTGCGTCTTTCTGGGAAGTTTAGAAAAACCAACATTGTTTTTCTTCATTGCGTAAAAAAAAGTTATACCCATATATCTAAACAAAATGCTGCGACAGAAAGTGTAAAACAACTAACGCGACATAGACATCGACACGATATATGACAGTATATGGGAATCAGCGATTTCCTTGTGCAAGGTTAGCTATTGTAATTTTTTGCCATTGATTGCACTTGGACATAGTGAATTGTCAAAACGTAACGAACAGACCCCAAAAAATGCCCCCACCTCCCCGAAGGGAATCGTGAGGAAATGCGAATGCACCGACTTCTGCCATCGCCTTGAGAGGCGCCCACCCAGCGAACGGTCGAGAGTGAGGCGCGAGCGGACGGGAGAGTGGGGCGCAGGGAGGAGAGAGAGCGAACGGCGAGAGAAGGAGCGGCGAAGCACTGCACCTACCCTCTCCTACACTCTCTCGCACCACATGCTCCGGTTGCTAGGGGCGAGGATAAGCGCGCGCGCCTGCAGCTGTTGCTATGGGAGAGGGAGTGAGAGCGGAGAGATAACACCTGCCGGCGCGCGGACGCCGCCAGATGCGCCTGACATAGCCCGACTAAGAAATGCATTCCCATTAAAAAAATTTAGAGCGCAGATCTCAGGCGCCCGTTCCAGCACTTAGCGGCGTCACCATCGCCGTTGCCGTCGCCATCGGCGGCGTAACCAATTGACGGGAAAAAATAAAGTGAGGAAGAAATGCACAGGATAAAATATAATTTGTACCCGGGCCCTCTGCGTGTCAGACGAGTATTTTACCAGAGAGCGACGCTGTTGCACGAAACTCATTTGCAAAAAGACCTGATGCGGGCGTCATGTCGGGAAAGGAATCTCGTTCACCTATGTTATATAGCGTGGCAGAAGAGTAAAATAACAAGTCATTGCACAATGCTAATTGCGCAATAAGTGCGTGGTTTAATGCTTCCCACCCACTGCAAAGTGCTCAGCCATAATTCTTCGTCATCATCAGCCACATTCAGCATCACCAAAGTGCACATAATACCTCACAGATGTGTAGCGGGTACTTCGCTTATCCGCAGAAAAACGAATAATGGCGTGGTTTGTGCTGTCCTCCTTCACAAAAATTATGATTTATTGCGTAGTCGATACCTTGCGGAAATCCAAAACTTCAAACACAGTGGGCCTTGCCTCAACACGAAGCTGCGCTCATAATTCGCATTAGGCAGAATCGTAATTCTCGGTGCCTTTTTTTTACTCTACACTGCACTAGATCTCTTCGATATATTCATAACCTATACTAACTGGCAGAACATATTCATGTGATTTAGCACTGTGGCTTTCTGGGCCATTTGGTGCATGATGTGAAGTGAAGGTTGTTGTGTACTCATTTTACCACGCACACAGGCTTCTGTGTGTGTGTGTGTGTGCGCGCGTGTGTGTGTGTGTGTGTGTGTGCGTGCGTGTGGGCGCGCGTTCGTGTGTGTGTGTGTGTGTGTGTGTGTGTGTGTGTGTGTGTGTGTGTGTGTGTGTGCGTGCGTGCATTGCGTGCGTGCGTGCGTGCGCGCAATCACCGACTCACTAATAGTCACCCGACCGCGACACGGTAACTAAAAAAGTCACAGTTTCACCGCAAGGGTGAAGCAATGAATGCGATAGCAAAAAATTGTAATGTTATACGATGTGAGGCTGGCAGCTAACTCTTTTTGGATCCGATCTCACGCAACTCTAGAAAACGCTTGTTTAAGAGAATTCTCTTCGCGTTGAAAGCGCAGCACGTAGAAGGGTACGCCGGCCCGGCCAGAACGGCGTGGTAGAAAGTTGGCGGAACTTATTTCCACCCTGGGCCTCACTATCCAAACGGACCCTGTACACCCGACGCGCATTGGTAACTCTGTAACTCGAGACACATGTCCCGATCTCACACTTACCAAGCACATCAAGTATGCAGAATGGCTCAACACCGAGGAAACTCTCGGCAGTGACCACTGCATTCTTCTCACTACAATTCGGACACATCCCCTCACCCGTCCCCATCAACAAGCGAAACTTCCGGACTGGGGACAAGTTCCGTTCGGAGTACACGACTCCGGCACCCATAGCTCAACAAGGCTACGCCACTTGGTCTCAACACCTTGTGACGTCGCTTCGCCAAACTGAGCAGACGGTTCAGCTCTCAGAGGCCACGCCGGCGGTGGATAACCATCTCCTGCGTCTCTGGGAGGCTCGGCATAGCCTAATCCGCCGATGGCGCCGACAAAAGCATAACCGTCAGCTCAAAATCCGCATAGCAGCCCTCACCCAAGAAGCAGCCGAGTACGCGGCCCAGCTCGCTGACTCCAATTGGGTAGAACGCTGCAACAATGCCGCTAAGCATATGTCGAACCGTAACACGTGGCGTTTCTTCAGGGCCCTCATCGACCCTAGCCAAACGCGCACAGAAACGCAAAAACATCTTCAACGCGCGCTCCACGCCTACGCGGGTGACGCGGATAAATTGGCACAGGCTCTTAGGGGATAAATATCTCTGTGGCCGGCAGGACCCCATCGGACCTGCGTTCTCATATGCAGGCTCGGAGAACGCAGACTTGGATCGTTGCTTTCAACTCCACGATCTGAAGGCGGCCCTGTCCAAAATGAAGCGAGGAACGGCGCCGGGTAGGGATCGAGTGACGGTTAAGCTTTTAGCCAACCTCCCAGACCCGGCCTACATTCACCTCCTCGACTACTTCAATCAAATTTGGGAGGGGCGCGAACCGCTACCACTTGATTGGAAAACGGCTCTGGTAACGTTTATTCCCAAACCCGGCAAGTCTATCAACATCGAAAATCTACGACCCATTTCCTTAACCTCGTGTGTGGGGAAGCTTATGGAAACAATGGTTAGAGATAGGCTTTCCGATTACCTCGAGGCCCGGCGTACCTTCGCCGACACTATGTACGGCTTTCGTCCACATCGCTCTGCTCAGGACATTCTCCTGCAACTCCATCGTGACGTTATTGAGCCGATCGAGAATCCCAGTAACGATAAGGTAGTCCTCGCCTTAGATCTCAAAGGGGCTTTTGATAACGTTACCCACGAAATCATTCTTACCCATCTGTCCCAAACGGACTGTGGGCATAATACTTTCAGGTACATCCGTCAGTTCCTGACAGAACGGCAGACGTACCTCCGCATTCAAGACAAGGAGCATGGCCCGTATCCTTTGGGTACTCGAGGAACACCACAGGGAGCGGTCCTCTCTCCTCTTCTGTTTAATCTCGCCATGGCTCACCTCCCCCCCCACTGCTGAAGGATATCCCCGGTGTGCGGCACGCTCTGTACGCCGACGATATCACGCTGTGGGCAACCCAGGGTTCTCTTGGCAGCATTGAGGCCAGCCTGCAGCAAGCAGCATCGGTCGTGGATGACTACGCCCACCGCTGCGGCCTCGAATGTTCGCCAACAAAATCGGAGTATGTGCATCTTCGCCCCAAACCAAAAGATACGACACACATCGCACTTTCCTTACGCACCGGACCAATCCCGGAACGCGAAGAAATCCGCGTCTTGGGGCTCTTCATACACACGAGCCGGAAAGTCGATACAACCATGCGCAAGTTACGTACGGTCGGGGATCAGGTGGGCCGCATGGTCCGTCGGGTCTCGAACAAGCGAGGGGGTCTCAGAAGCCGCGATGCTTTGCGCCTCGCCAACGCTTTTGTGACCAGTCGAATCCTGTATTCGACACCCTACCTACGTTTGCGCAAATGTGATGTGAACACGCTCGAAGGCATTCTCCGCAAGATATACAAGCGCGCCCTTGACCTCCCCATCTCGACGTCTAACCAGCGTCTTGCAGATTTGGGCATGACCAACACATACGGGGAACTCAAAGAGGCCCATCTCAACAACCAGTACCTGCGGCTTACCAAGTCGCACGCTGGGAGATGTCTCTTAAACCGCCTCCACATCTCCTACACCTATCAGGCAGAAGAGCGGACCACGATCCCGGAGGACTGGCGTGGTGCGTTGGTTATCCAGCCTCTGCCCCAAAACATGGTTAGGGAGACTCATGAAGGCAGGCGAACTGCGCGGGTTACAGCCTTGCAAAGACGCTATGGGTCCCGTCTTGGAGTCTTCTACACGGACGCGTCTGGCCCTCACCACGGGGGGTGGTACACGGCAGCCGTAGTCCATCAAAACGCGCCTGTTCACGGGCTCACTTTTCGAGCCCCGGACATTACTCACGCGGAGGAAGTCGCCATAGCTCTCGCCGCAGCGGACCCCGCATCTCGGATCATTATTACCGATTCGCGGAGTGCGTGCCAAAATCTTACGAAGGGTCGCATCACCAATCGCGCTGCTGAAATCCTGAAGGGTTGTTATTATCTGGACCGCCCAAATACACGTTTAGTCATCTGGACCCCAGCTCACGCAGGGCTAGGTGGTAATGAGGCTGCCGATGCCTCGGCCCGCGCGCTTGATTCCCGGGAACCTCCTCGCCCTCCATCGCCTGACGATCCAGAACCTAATCCGGTCACCTCATTTCGCGACATCACAGCGATGTACAAATTGAACAGGCTCCGATTTCCGCCCCCGGCGCCGGGCCTGCCTAAGGCTGACGAGCGCTGGCTCTTACGCTTATACACCAACACAGTATTGTGCCCGGCGATACTTAAGCATTTCAATGCGGCCTTCTCCGAGGGGAATGCCCACACTGTGATCATCCGCTTGCGGATACATTCCACATGGTGTGGGCATGCCCATCTAACCCGGCGGTCCCCCCCAATCACCTCCCCATCACCCCCTACCCGAGAGAGCTGGGAGGCTGCCCTGCTCGGCTGCTCGGCCTTGGAGGGTCAAAGAGCCCTCGTGGCCAGGGCGCGTGCCGCCGCGGAAGCCACAGGGGTCCCGGACTAGGGACTCCTCCTAGAGTTTGTACAGGGTCGGCCCTTAAGGCCGCCCCTATCTCTCTTGTAAATAGTCTAAATAAATGTTTTTCACCACCACCACCACCGCCGAGAAGGGGAGGGGAGATGAGAAGGGGAGATAAAGCGCGCGCCCGCGCTCGTAAAATCGAACGTCGCCCCCCCCCCCCGCCCGCTGTCGGCCGCCGAGAAGGGGAGATAACGCGCGCGCCCCCGCTCGTAAAATCGAAGGTCGCTCGAGGGACCCCCCCCCTCGCGTCTTTTCACGCTCACGAACGACGGGCGGGCCCGGTTATATATATACATATACGGCAAATGACGCCGACGCCGACGGCGAAAGCCAGCCGCGAGTGTCCATATAATTGCTATCGCAATAAAAGCAGTGTTGGGGCGAAATGTGAAAACACCCATGTACTAAGATTTCGGTGCAAGCTAAAGGACCTCAGGTCCAGGAAGTGAGTATTAATACGGAACCCCCCCCCCCCTACACACACATATCGTGTACCCCATATTTATATCATAGCTTTGACGCGTAGGAGGAATTATTCATTAATATTATTAACAATAATACTAACGTTCTGCATTTCCTCACGCACGTGCAGTGTTGTCTTTACCTCTTGTGCGCATATTGTACTCCTGCATTGTGTTACCTCTCGTGCGTGTTTGGTCTGTATAAACTGCATACGGGCTTGTGTCTGCCTACGTATGACACGTTAACTATGCGTAGCTATCACTCCACGTTTGCCAGAGACGGGTAAAATGCGTACACAACAAGCCTAACCTGAGTATTGAAGAGAGTTGCAATGTGGGCTTGTTGGTGATTCATTTGAAAAGCTTTGATGTAGCGCAAAACGACACACGGACACGAGATGACACATATGGACACCACACAGCGCTACTAGAAACAACATGTTTATTTTCAAAATCAGACTGCTTTTAAGCCATAATAAGTGACTTTGTTGCGCATAGATTTGAGTGATCACATGTGCTGAACTGTCTGCCTGGCGATTATGGTTTAAAAGCAGCCTGATTTTGAAAATAAACATGTTGTTTCTAGTAGCGCTGTATGGTGTCCATACGTGCCTTCTCGTGTCCGTGTGTCATTTTGCGCTACATCAAAGCTTTTCAACTGAGTATCGAGCCACTCGTTGTGTAAACAGCAAATAGCAGGTCGTGGGTTGACGTTGGCACAGTGCCCTGCTGCAATATCGCCTGGAGTGTTGCAAAATTTTTTCTAGTCACTGACGTTCAGGCAGATTTCTTGCTGGCCACATTTTGCGGACGTATTAGCTAAATATTGATAAGCATTACAGAAGAAATACCATTGGAACTTTATGATCCCGAATATTCTGTAACAACAATACGCCCACGGCATCGTATCACATGAATACTAACAGCAGTCTGCTGTGGTATCATAAAATTTAAGAACGCTGCATGCGTATTCAATGCCATTTCGCGTGAAACTCTATTTGTGTACAACGCATATATGTACAACGCTTTTGTGCACGAATGTTTTCAATTGTCGCTCTATTTCGCTACTAGAGTGTAGTAGTAATTGTAACACTGTTCGTCTTGATATTCTTCATGGTGTTCTGCAACGTGGACTGCACTGATGATTTTTTTTCCTTTTTTTCTCTCAGACAAAAAATTCAGCCCGCGGTTCCGTAACTCATCATGCTTCGGCAAAGGCTACGCTGTCAAGGAATCAAATTGGAAGGTTTGGTAGCCTCAGAAAGTTCGTAAAGCCTTCTTGATTGAGACGCTTCGAAGATATGACCAAATTAGACTACACCAGTGTAGAAACAGTTGCTCCGTAGGATACATGATTGTGGTACTGTGCCCTGAATAAATAATTATCACTGAAAAGTCAGTGTTTCAATAAAGATAAGGGTATGTTGCGAAAACTATCAGTCATTATGGAAAGTAGCAAGAAGGACATAAAAACATAATGTCCTGCTTGCCTTTCATTATGATTTCTAGCGCTACTTTTCAGTGTGCCGACGCACTGACTGGCCGAGCAAAGCATCTTACTCAGTCTTATGATCCCTAACTGTCATAATAAAAAGGAGCACAAAAAACACATTTTTGAAGCAGGGACGAATCAATGAATAGGATAGCAACAAATTGGAATGTTATACCACGGTTTCAGTTGATGACAAAGAGTAGCGGATACAACAAACAACCAAAAATGCCAACAAAATCAGATTTTGTAATTAGGCGTTCAGTTAAATTTATGCCCCATCCAAATGCAGCTGACCAAGCTTCTCTGATGGATGGCCAGTGTGTGGCACATAAGCTTGAAGCCTAATACGAATTACTTCTGCGCAGCCTAAAATGTCCTTATCCAGTTTGCGACGAGAAAAATCCGATCTTTGAGGCAGTAAGAAAATCACCTTAGGTAGAAAAATATCTCGGAGGTTGGTGGGGGGTGCTCAGTATTTCGACTGGGAAGAAAAAGAAGATTGCACTTTCCTTCCAGTCGTCTTAGCTGAATGTATATGGGAACCTGTGAGTTTTTATGTTAAGCTAACACTGTGCTGCGTTGTTGCGCACTTTTAAGGTACAAGAATACGAGAAACATATTGAAAACGTATACTTCATGCGTAATAGGCATTTTCTATATGTGGCCGTGGTTAAAAACAAATAAGGAGTTACACTACCGTCCAGGCTGAAAAGCTAAGGAGAGGCGAAGCATGTGAGGAAGTGTGTTTGAGCTCCACTAACATAAAACCTGGGGAGGGGCGAAGCATGAGGTGTTTTGAGATAGATTTCTTTGATGAGCACTAGTGTTGCCAAGCCTGAAACCCGGGCATGTAGGGAAGGGTGTTTTCGCTCCACTAACGTCATCGGAAAACTGCGTTGGAATGCAGCTTACCCTAAGGTCTTCTTCTTCTTACCTACATGCCCGGTTTCCGTTCTCTATGGACATGCAGGGAAGGGCATTTCAGCTCCACTAAAGTCGTCGGCAATTTGTTGTGCTAACTGTTGTCTTCTTCATAGTGGCCCGGTGGCGACTAGTGGGATTTATCCCATTTTTGTGGTGCATACACGTTTATGATGGACCGTGACTACATGATACACCAGGACGACATTAGACGCCGACAAGCCCAGACCCTAATATGCTTCGCTGTGAAACACCTCACAGGGGCACTATTTAAAACGTTTCTTTGAACCTTTTGGATGGAGACGCTACAACCTACGTGAGGTAATATCCGAATGTATTCCATGTATGGCTACCATTTCGAAAACACGGATCTACAGTTCTTTAAACTGAACTGGTAAAGCGCATCGCTAATAATGAAGAAACAGCCAAGTCGATCAAACGAAAGGACAGCGGTGTGCCATTTTGTTTAGAAGGCTCGGCTATTTCTTTTCCCGTTCCAGTTCATGTCTCCGATGCCAGTTCAAGTGCGATACACCAGCTCGACCAATCAAAAACTGTGTGTCTCACTACAGTTTTTTCAATGTACACATTAAGGATAACGTTATATTTAACGTAAATTAGTATCAACCAAATAGGTTAGGTAAAAGAAGATGTGTCACAATGTTCCAAATTTAACCACGGTGTGTTTCCACCACTAGCGCAGTGCGTGCAGGTGTTTAATTAGTACCGAGGAATAACGGAGACCCTACATTGGCAAGAAATGTAGCAGAACTTTTCTGGCGCAACTGAATTCACTAGGCAATGTTTATCTCTATTTCATTTTTGAGATTCCAAGGATGAAGCAGGCTCCCGATGACTTCAATATACCGCAACGTCCTTCATAAAAGCAAAACCACCTGCTTCCTATGGCTCACAACTTTTTAAAGCAAATACCTGGAAGCTGACATATGTCATTCTACGATACCCCTGAAAGTTAACTTCAGCCCGAATGTGTACACTTTGGTTGTGTTAAATGAGCCCTGCTTCACTCGTAATTCAGATATGCTATAATTGAGCCGTTTGGACAGCCTCTCGCTCCTACATTTTCTGATATACAGCCGATGAATAATAGGGAGAACCAAGACCTTCGGAATAATGAAAATATGAACCATTAGTTAGAAAAACTTTAGATTATGTTGAAGGCGCTCTGATCTTGCTTTTAGTTTTCAGAAAAGCCTTACCGTAAGAAAGAAAAGCTTCTACCACTTCCCTTTACATAAAAAACATTCAGCTTCACGTTTTTTTAATGAAAGAAGAATACAGTGAAACCTCGGTGATACGAATCTCGCGGGGTCACCAAAAATATTCGTACCATCCGAAATTCGTATGACCAGAAAACATGGAAAATTAGTGTGCAACAAAAGGAAGATGTCGTACATTTTGATTTATTGTTTCTCAGGACCGCTGCAATGTCATGAACAGCGCTGAATGACTGTCGGTAATGCTTTTAACGTCAATGATCATGCTAGTACTCGTAAATATACGGCGCGTGTAATTAATGAAACAGTCTTGTTGTGAACCGCGACAGCTAGTAACCCCCTTTCGAATTGGTACGCTCTTCTGCAAGGCACCACAGGTCTGCGGAGAAAACTACTAAAAGAGCGCTCTGCACGGGGAACGCATGCTCGCGCATGGGTTCCCGCGCCCGCGCGTGACTGCCGCGTCTTCCGCGACAGCGCGGGCAGCGTGTGTGTGTACCTGCGCGGCAGCATACGTTCGTATCAAACGTCATGGGGGGCAAATCGGTTCGCAACAACCGTATTCCATTCCACTGCATGCTAATGGGCCTTGGCCGGGACCACAGGAAAATTCGTATCACCCCGGAAATTCGTACGAGCCGTGATCGTATCACCGAGGTTTCACTGTAAATCAAATCCTTCATCACTGTCGATTTTAAAATACGTTTGTGCTTGAGTTTACCGTATAGGATTAGAGTGGCTGCCACCATGCAAATCATGCCTACTCTTCAATGACATTCGATGGCGATACCTTCTCCTAAGGAACGATTGGGAAAGCTTAATGTTTATTTGTTTATGAGAAGTCTAAAGCGAATAAATAAAAGTGCAAGGTCAATGGCTGTTATACGTTGCAGGAGTCACTATGCGTATTGACCTCAGCACCGTATGACTGTTATAGAGAGATTGAATATTAAATGCGAAGCATTTCTTTGCGTACTCTAAGCACTTTTGCCTTTCTATCTACGTATCTATCTATCTATCTATCTATCTATCTATCTAGCCGCCCACGTCTGGGTACTCTCGGTGATCGCCTCCTTAATTGGTGTAGACCAAAATTTGTATGAGAGGGTAAGAGGTATTGACGAATATGTGTGGCTGGTCATGACATGAATAACGTGAAAATCCTGTCGCATGCGTCGTCAAACCCTTTCCTGCAGACACGTGTGGCACATACCCGTATACCACGGGCCGCGGTATGCGGGTATGCGCCACAGGTGTTTGAGAATCTATATCTACCCAGGAACGGCGAGGACAGACATTACTAATTTAAATATGAGAGCGTTAAGAAAAACTGACGTCGGCAGCGTTGACCCGACGAAAGCAAATAATAAATATCAGTGTCCCAGCAGGAATCGAACCCAAGCAATCTGCGTGGCAATCAAGTATTCTACCACAGAGCCACGCCAGGTCTCGGAACTGCTTCAGAAAAGGACCCTATGCAAGCGTAATGTTGGTGAAACGTCAACTGTGGTTGCAGTGCTGGCTATCTAATTTTATAAACATTAAATATATACTCCGATGAGGCAGGTGTAATGTCGCGTTAACGTCAATTGTATACTTAAGCGCCATCCACTGTATTTGGTCCACGAAGCACTATCCAGAGCTACCATCCGCCCAAGCACAAGTGCTACAAATCAGCTTACCGCTTCTGGTGTTGGTAATACCCATGTTCCTCTTGGCATTGTTACGCAACTGTAAACAACTGGTTATATGAAACATATGCGACTGTGCAACATGTCTGTGCGTACAATATTTGTACATATCTTCAGCGTCATTTCGTAAGGTTTCGCTAAATAAAAAAAGTTACAACCCAGTCACCTGGCCTCCGCATGCTTCGCATAACATTGGATTGCCAGTTTACTTGGGATCTGCCAATTTTTTTAGTGTACACATTAGTACAGTTCTGCTAGCCTATTAGTGACCGCAGGCAAGGGTGGGCACCCGAATTCGCATTGCACGGGGTCTGGGAAAATAGAGAAACTTAGGAACAGAAAGTTAAGAATAAAGCACGGGTTTTCGCTGGTATTTTCAGTTACATAAGCTGCTCAAATGTGAAATGCTCTGCGTCTCTTTCTTAAAGCACTGAATTTTTGCGGGAAAGTAAGGCAGAATTCACAGCGGTGGCAACTGACAAAGCTTTGTTTTGACCACATTGTATGGTACTGCTGATACGATCAGGAGCATTAACAATACTTTCTGGGGTTTTGCGTCCCAAAACCTACGATATGATTATGGGAGACGCCGTAGTGCAGGGCTCCGGAAATTTTCGACCACCTGGGGTTCTTTAACGTGCACCTAAATCTAAGCCCACGGGCCTCTAGCATTTCCGCCTCCATAGAAAATGGGGCCTCCACGGCTGGGATTTGATCCCGCGAACGGCGGGTCAGCAATCAAGAACCTTAACCACTAGGCCACCGTGGCGGGTAGGATAAGGAGCAAATCCAGCATTACTGTAGAAATGTTGGCTGTTTCTGTGCCATAGATAGAATGACTGTTTTTCCTGTCAACCACGTAATGCAACGGTATATCCATTTGTCACTGTCACCTGCTACATTTCCCCGCCGAATTGCGAGCCGTTAGGTCAAGTGACGTAGGGAATTTTATGCAGTGTACGGTGCTGTTACACCTGCTTTCTGAGATTCTTATTGTAGGCAACTGCAAATGGCAGAAACTGCATTGTATTTTGCGCTTCTATTTCTAATAAATGCTTATGCGCGTAAAATGCGTGCGACTGCTGTGCTCCAACAATGGCTGTACATACGTATTCGAAGATATATTTTTTTATTCGTTTTCTGAGATAGTCGAAACAAATGCTTAGAAATGAAGCTACTAACCTGCGTGTCGGTAATCCTGAGTTTTGCGCACGTGCCCGGTAAGTGGTTAGATATCAAAGCACAGGCTCAATCAAAGCTTAAAGTACCAACTGCTGCTATGCTAAGGTAGAGCATTTTTGGCCCTGGTGTCCATTGATTTCTCGCGATCAATTCTTTTTTTCAGATGACAAAATGTTTCTTTGCCTTTTCCACCGACATTAACGCGTTATGAGGATCCTCACAGTATCGCTGATAATTCCTGCCCCAACATATAATCTTTCAAATAGAATCCAACTTTTTTTGCTGGATATCGCATCTACTTCTTCGCTACGGACGCTAGCTAATGTTGCCGTGACGCTTTAGTTTGGATCAGTGGGTGCATTCTAGTTAGTGCGTCCGTGCTGAGTACCACTCTTCTTTGTTCACGTTTTTAGGCGCTGCCCTGCTAAATGTTCTAGGTAATGTTCCTTAACTGCTGGGTAATTTTAAGCACTGTTGGTTTAGTGTTGGTTACTTTTGGGTACTGCTTATGAGTTCTGGCTGATTTGGTTATTGTCGCCTAATTTTAACGGCCGGCTGTCACAAGCAACATATCTTTTATATAATTACAGTCGTATAACACCTTCTTTCCTTGGTGCGTTCATAAATTGCATATTTATTAGAGCTTAAAAAGGAGACTCGATCAAACGGTACCTTCTTTGTTCGACTCAACCTAATGAAGACAACAAGCGGTGCATAAAAATCCCGAAATCGGGGTTGGAGAAATTACCATTAAGTGGATGAAGGGAACGACGACCGTCGCAGCTCAATTGGTAGAGCATCGGACGCAATAAATGAAAGCTGTAGGTTCGCTCTTTACCGAGGAGAACTTAATACGCGAAGTTCTTCTTTCCTCCATTTTATTTCCTTTCGTTGGCATTTCATCATTACTGGAGTACAGTAAAAAGCAAGAAATATTTTCCCCTAAGTTTCTGGGCTTCGATGTCCGGTGGCTTAATTACTACGTTGCTTAGTGCCTGAAATCGCCGACAAGAGGAGTAGCAACCGACACAAAAGGAAACATATTATGGAGTCTATCAACTTCAGCTCGACTTATGCCTCAAAGCTGGCCGACAGTCTACGACAACCCTCTCGAAATGTCAAACGTTAGAAGTTAACAAATTTGCAACTTGGCTTATTCTAATAAATTCAGGTGGAGAATGCATAAGTTACTGCATACATTGTTCCCAAACAGACTAATTTAAGAATGATGAGCATTGTGCCAGATAAATGTGTGGAAAGGCTTGACAGTGAGAAGTGCTCACTTAAAACTAAATTTAATTAGGTTCGTAAAGGGTTATATACACATATGTAAACCCACGTGAATACAATCTCAAAAGACAAGTTGCACTTAATTATGCAGACATGTTTCGCGTATGTGAGCATTTAGAATCGCCAAAGAGCAGCACCATGGTGCAGCACCTCCAGCGCTTTCCTCGTTAGAAAGTTCTCTTAAGGACAGGCTGACCCTAGCTTTACTTTTGGCTGTGGCCACGGATTCAGCAAACATCCTGGAATTATTGCTTGTGCGTCTACCACTTATTTTGGCAACTTTTAAAAAAGGCGCGAGGTCCCATTAAAAATGCACTTTGCGCTAAATATTACCTGATATCAGGCGATGATCGCTCCTCTGGCTTTCAACATATAAGTTATGGTAATGTAATAATGCAGTAAGGCCTACGACTGTGTCCCTCACCTACCTTCAGGGTCTTTGAGAGCAAATTGATGGGCCCAACACCAAACACGCCGTCAAGAGACTTCTCCTTATGTCTCTGCTTAAGTGGCGGCTCCTCAATTAACCGACTTTATGCCAATTTGCGTCACTCAGTTTGGTGCTCTCTGTTGCCTAGCGGAAAAAAGCGGAAGGGTAGATAAGCGCCTAGTTGGTGTACATTCGTTATGAAAATTTCGCAGCGTAAACAAGCGATATACATTAATAAGCGCCGACTGAAATTCAGATTTCTTCACAGAAAAAACATATATTTGTTTGTGAAAAACATATATGTTCCTTCCTTTGTCCACGTTTTTTTCGCGCAGTTTCCTCGTAATGTATCACCAACTCGCCCAACAGTCCGCTCTTCTAAGATATATTTAAAAAAAACAAAAAAAAACGAGAGGACAGATAAATACAAGAGCGAGTGGTTAACCCAAATCAAGTGTCGTCCAGAAACGAGATCACACGATCTAAAAGTGGGACAGAGGGTGAAGTTACACATTTATCAGTGTCCTTCATAAAAAAGACTTCAGCAATCTCTTTAGCTTTCGTGTCATGATTTGAATACAAAGCAGAGGTACGCACCGAGTTTACATTTGTCCTCCCATTGCGCAAAGTGCGCTTGCGTATCAGAATTTTCTCGCACATCAATTTTGTATTGCAACCATGAAAGAACAGCTAGAACAACTGCCGAAGCCTTTTTTATGAAGAATAAAACAAACAGCTGCTTGTGTCGTTTCATCCTCAGTATTACAGTTTAGACTGTGTCATCTCGTCTCTGAACGAGACCTGACTTGCATTGACCCTTCCCTCTTCTATTTCCCTCTCCGCTCGGTGTTTGTCTGGTATGTATTTCTTCTCTGAATAAATCCAAGATTTCAGACTGCGCTTGTTTGTGTCATGTTCTGTCTGTGTTTCGTTTGTTTGCGCTGTCAATTTTTCGTAACGACGAAAGCGGTGACAGCACCGCACATACTAGCGTAGGTGCTGTAAGCTTTATATCTATCGAGGCAGCACGCGTGTCATCGCACGCCATCACACCCTTTTGATCAAAGTTCGCAAGTAGGTGCCCAAGAAAGGACGCCCCCCTGACCCCCCCCCCCCTCCCCCCCATGACACCTCAACGTACTCCTTCGCCCATTGAAAGACTGGCGGGGAGTTTCCTTCGCTGCCCAAGGAGCCGTCGACGGCAGCTCTTGCACGCCGGACGATGTTATCTCATGTGCCCTTCGCGTGACGGTGATGGCCAGGCTCATTTCACCTGCTGCTTCAGCCGCGTTCGTAGGCACCGCTTCTACGCGTTTACTCGCATGTAGGATATACGACACGTGGGACGATGTTATCGATTTAGACTTTATTCGGAACGTGGTGACGATGGCGGCTGCAAAAACCTGCTGAGAGTATCCATATGATTACCGTCGCGGTAGGAAAGCATTATCAACGTTCTACAACATTCTTGACAAGAGGCAAACTGCAGAAGCATAATTGTTTTTTTATTAACAATAACAAATTAGAAACATTACGATTTCCGACAGTGTGGATACTTTAGTGTACTGTGAATTGTAAAAATTAGCAAGAGTTATTGTGGACATTTAAAAATTATAATCTGATAATACCTGATATCCTGGTCACACTCACTCATTCCCATCATTTTTCAGCTACGCCAAAGAAAATGCCATCGAAGTGCTTGAAACAACCGTACGTTGGCACCTGCCGTCCATTGTTTGGCTACTACTACTACAACCCTAATAGACAAGTGTGCGTCAGCATACCAGCCGGCACGTGCGCTGCGGGCCCAAATTTGTTCCCCTCGCTCATCCTATGCCAGAAAACATGCATCCGTGAGTTGACATATTTTGGGCAATCAGTTTGTATAAAAAAAACTTTTTAAAATGTATTTGATATTAGCTTCGGTAATAATTGCGACCCTAACAACTTTTGCCAGAAAGAAACGCCCTTTGCCACTTAAAAATATTGAGAACAACTTGCGTAAAAAAATGAGGCAAGCGAAGTTTTGCGCGGGCGTGCCTGATGGATTAATTTTCTTCCTTCCTTCCTTCCTTCGTTTATTTATTTATTCACTTACCTATTTATTTCTTTGTTTATTTCTGTCGCACGGTGAAGTGCTCCCTACAAACTGTTTTCTTCCTCCGTGCCGGGATTTGAACTTTCACTCACCTGCTTAGCACTGCGTCCATATCCAGGCAACGATGAAATATGGACGCGTGGAACGAATGAGTCACCTCGACAGGGGATCAGATTGGCATATCAGACACGGTTCACCGCTGACAAGCCCATGACCGAAAAAGCATCTATTACCGGAAAATAGAGCATACAAATGCACAAGTAGCCGGCGGACATTCGAGCCCCGCATCTCTGCACGCTTGACGGCGCCGTGCTTTTCGCGTAGAACACCACCACCGAAGTTTGTGAATTATAATATAACAGCTTCGCTTAAAAATAGCTCAAGATACTTCGCTGCTTTCCTATTTATTTGACGACCAATATCATCAGCAAACGTAACTTTGTCGCATTCGTATATTCGAAACTTAAGGCGCGGAGGCAGGCTTTCTAGAGAAGCAGAAATTCAAGCTTTTACATAAATAAGCTATTTTGCAAAAGTAAAAACCGAAGACGCCGCAAAATCCTTAAACAGCCCCTAAACAACTCCAAGTTCAAAGACGAGAGTTTTTTTTCTCGCCTTCACTACTCCTCCAAGAGGCGATATCACCTTCTTCGCACTTGTTTCTTCCTAAAGCACGTATACAATGTCAGCACTAGGCGTTGGGCCTCTCAGGATTTCACGATTGTCATCTACACACTGTTACCTCTGTTTGCGCAGCCGGAAACGGACAAGAAGAAGTAAAACTGGTTGGTCGCGCATAATAGTCATGCGAGACAAGAAAGAACGGGTGGGTGACTGCATGGCAAAGCAGTGTGGGAGAAAATCCACAGCCGATATTTCCTCGTATATGGACGAATCGACAGCTTGTACTTCAATTTTCGGCGCGTGTAATACCACGCGCCGAAAATGGCTCTCCGCGTCGACGTATGCTCCACTATGCGCCCAACACCTCGACCACACCGTCAGAAAACGAGTCGACTGTGCCTCTTACGAGGAAGCGAGAAGAGGAGGAACTTACCTTGCGAACTTCCGAAGCGATGCCAGGAGAGGCCAGCGAAGCGCCCGTCGACGAAGAGCTGCCGGAGTTGTGGTCGGTGCTTAACGAAGATGCGTCGCGTCTGCACCACTTACTTCATGAAGACGATGTTGCAGAAACGTTCCGAGTGCCTCAGTGATGAGGCAATTGTTGCGCGTATACGTGTTGCGGACAGCGGTGAGAGCGGCGACTCCGACGACGTGGTTGAGCAGCCTACCCAGGTACTCTCCTCGCAGGAGGCCCAACGGATGATACAGTCCCTCTGGGACATTGTTTTCGCGAACGACCTCCCGCTCAGCGACCTGGAGCACCTTGATGCTCTTCAGAAAGATGTGCGCAAGCTTCGCGTGAAGCAATCAATGCTGACAGACTATGGCTTTTCTTCAAACAAGTACATCGTTGCACTACCTTACTTGCATGAAAGTAAAATGTTTTGACCTTTCTTGTGTCTTTCTTTTCTCAACCCGCTTATTAGCATGATCGGGTATAACGATGCGATTTCATTGGCACTTGCATATCGTTAAAAGTGGACTGCACTGTGTGCATATATATAGATATATATATGTAATATGATGAAGTAGAGGACGGGCAGAACGAAAACTTTTTATTTTTCCAACGTTTCAGCCGGGGACCGGCCTTCATCAGGCTGAAGGCCGGCTGAAACGTCTGTTCCCCGGCTGAAACGTTAGAAAAATAAAAAAGTTTTCGTTCTGCCCGTCCTCTACTTCATCATATTGTTTCTACTGGATCCAAGGACACCTTATTCTTCATATATATATATATATATATATATATATATATATATATATATATATATATATATATATATATATATATATATATATATATATATATATATATATATATATGTGTTTGTGTGTGTGCGCGGTCGTTGATACAACCTGCAGAACGATACATTTCTGCTTTGTATACAGAATGATTCATAATATATCCAGAAGTTTATACACACACTCCTTCCGCATATATAAGCAGAAATGTATATTTCCGCAGGTTCCATCAACGACCGCAAACACTTTTTTGTCCTGTTTCGGGCTAAATAATTACCTCATATCGTCATTTATTCGTGGTGATAAAATAAACGTACACATAATGCAGTTCTCGTAAAATACTGGACTAATTATTTTTCTGTTGATTTTTTTTTGTCACATGAATTTGTGTTATTCCCGGTTTCTTTTCTTTTTTTTTCAGCCCTGACACTGAAGCATGCGAAGAAATGCCTCAGGCTTCCAGTCGAAGGCCCGTGTGGCCCCGAAGTTGTTGCTTGGTATTACGATTACGGAGGCAGGGACTGCAAATTATTCAACCGTACGATTTGTGGTGGTCACGGAAATGACTTCGTGACAGAAACGAAGTGCCAGGAAATATGTTTGCGTGAGTACCAATTCGATGCCCAATACCAAAGAACTATACCTCTAGTTTTATCTCTTTGTGATATCGTCTTGAGCAAGGCGAACCACATGGGGGGTATAACTGTATTATTTCTCTGGTACGCGACAGCTACAATGGTGAGCAGAATTTTGTAAAACACGGTAGATTGCACTTATGAATAGCATACGAGTTTTGAAAATCAAGTAGCAAGTTAGAGGCGTGCATCTGCGTTTTC
The DNA here is from genome assembly GCA_030522465.1 of Rhipicephalus appendiculatus. Lineage (NCBI taxonomy): Eukaryota > Metazoa > Arthropoda > Arachnida > Ixodida > Ixodidae > Rhipicephalus > Rhipicephalus appendiculatus. The sequence continues at coordinate 1,685 of JALIZH010008847.1, read as the reverse complement.
GAATATGATTAAGAATATTTCGTCACATTGTGAGAGGCAGGCCTCAAGGTGCGGCACAAAACCTGTGGTACACAACCGCTCCATCAAAAAAGGAGGGAATATAACGGCAACACAGAACACTGGCCGGTCGTAGGCGATGCCGGTTTGTGCGGCATCGGCTCTCGCCTCTGTTGCATTTGCAGTGTCCTGACTTGTTCTTTGTGTAGCGTTTGCGATGTCCTGACGCCTCTCTTGTGTAGCCTCTGCGTTGTCCTGAGTTTTCCCTTGTGTCCATGTTTGTACGCGTATCATCTTTTGTCATGAACTTGAAAATTTTAGATTTAAGAGCACTTGCCTTTCCACCTGTTGCTGTCCCGGAGTGATAAAGACAGCAAGTGCAATGAAAACAATTGACTTTGCATCTACAGTATGCGTCAGCAGCCTCAAATCTAGTACTGTTGTTCAAGCATTCTAACAGCGGGGCTGTACTAAGCTTGGAGCTTGTCCGGCGTCAAGCAGGCAGGCGTTGTGCCCCTCTAGATTGCAGCTGTGAGCCTGTTCTATCCCCAATTCCTCCGTGTCTTCGTGTTTTCTGTGTATCCAAATCAAACAATAATAATAATGCCACACAGTAAGTCGGTATGTGCCAAGCAGCTCCCAGCATAGCAAGCCATACATAGTATAGCATAGGAAACGGGTGAGAAGAGGAAGTTAGGGGAAGGAAAGGTGATGTGAGGCTGAGGAGGAAAAAAGGAGCAGTGGAGAGGATAAAACATGGCATAACCTTGTATATTATATGCACATTATAGTATAACAAGGAAGTTGGAAAAGGAATTGAGGGTGAGAAGGAATGATCAGAGGGTGAGTAGGAAATAATGGCGGAGGGGAGAAGGTAATACATGACATCACCTTGTATAGTACAGTTTGAGAGGGGGATGGGAAAGGAAAGTGAGTGTAAGGAGAACTGTTGTTAGGATGAGGAGGAGCAAAATAATTAAGAGGATAAGGAGCTGAGAGTGTAAACCACAGCATAAACATGTACTGTAAAGCATAGGAAAGGGTGGAAAAAAGTGAGCGTGAGAAGGAGTGATGTGAAGGTTATGAGGAGAAAAAGGAGCAGGAAAAGAGCAGAGAAAGCGATATAGAAAAATACAACAAAAGAAAGATGCAAGAAGAAACAAGATGAAGAAGGTGATAAAGAAACATGGAAGAAAGGAAAGAAGGAGGTGAAGAAAGATTAGAAAAAAAGAATTGGCCGCCATCCCGCGCAGCCAACGTGAATGTCCAGCGAAGCTGATTCAAACACACACATGCTGATGGGGGAGGGGGGGGGGCTCTCCTCATGATTCAATTCGTGGAGATGCGTAGATTTTTTGCCACTTACTACAGTTATTACGGATATTACGGGCATTACTGCGGACATCACGGTCACCGAACTTATGTCAGCTGAATTTCTGCTTGAATGTAGACATTGTATTTTCAAGTAACAATCGATGCAGTGGTATGGATGCAGGAAAATGCTGTGCTCACTGATTATTATCATCATTGTGTACCTATTACTATTAACGCAGAAATGCACAGAAGTTTTGTGATTTTACATCGCACAAACACAACATGAACCTAAGGGCACCCCATTGTGTTAGATCCTGGATAGTTCAGGGCTCCTGCGAGGTCTGAAGTTGCACTGAGGATGAAAGATTTTATGT